>JAQQPU010001293.1:12600-31154 GCA_029168905.1 Artemia sp. Kazakhstan ARC1039 | reverse complement strand
TTGTGCATAATTAATTGTTTTGTATTTCACTGCTTTATAGAAAATTACAACCCGTTTTTCTTGTTTAGAAATTTTTTTGTTTTTAATGGAAAAGCAGTGTGGTCTAAGAAGTTATCCTCGTCCTTTCTAAGACATTTTCAAGATATTTTCTTGTTAAAAAATCATGCTTTAAATCCATTGATTCGTGTTTTTACAAGCCAATCCTTTCCTGATGCCCTCATGACCGACCACTCCACTGTGGCACATTGTGGCCGGTCCATGGCACATTCTGGCACCCCTCATCATTCCCAAGAAATTTTTTCAGATATTTTATTGTTAAAAATTATTCTTTAAATCCACTGGTTTGTTTTTTCACAAGCCATCCCTCCGTGCTACACCATGACATTTCACACCATCATGACACACTATGATTTACCCTCTGGCACCCTCTGACACCTCTCGTCATTCCAAAGACATTTGTCAGAAATTTTCTATTTTAATAAAGTGATATGCAATTCTGCTCCCCCCGCTTCTGACCCCCGGTTACAAAGGTTCTACCTCTGATTCTGCTGGCTTCCACCCCCCCATCCAACCGATTCTAGTTCCCACTATGCCCGCTCCAGTCCTAGTTGAAAATCCGGCTCTGGTTGCAACATTCCTGGATCCCCCACTGCGCCCCCCCCCCCCGATTCCATAGCTCCGATTCCACAGACTCCACTCCAAGTTCCATCAATTCCAAAATTTTGTATGTGACTACCTTCGTGGTAATCTATGGCTGGCACATGGTTCCCCTTCTGACACACACTATCAGACATAAGAAATTTTGAGGAATTTTCCGGTAAAAAAAAATATCTGTTTACACTAAAATCGTTCATTTAAACTTAAAGGAGAATTCCCAATGTCGTTTCTCCTGATGACTCGTGACAGTTAACATCAGCGTGATAAAATATTCTATTCCGATGGCACCCTCTGGCCCGAAATATCACAACTAAGGCACTTGAACCTTTTACCCACAAATATTACTTTATAAACTAAAAATGAGCATTGTGTTTAATTGAACAGCGGAAACTTGCCATTTCATAGTTAGATTGCGATATTCCATGGAAATAAACACCTCATGACACTCAAAGGCTGACACACGTCACCCATTGGCAAGTATTATCACACATATGGCATTTTCGGGCATGTTACTGCAAAAATATCTGTTTACACTAGAATCGATCGTTTAAACTTAGTGAAAATCCCCAAAAGGGGGCATTTCTGGAGTGATCAAGAGACTGATTAGAGATTGAAATCTTATTCAAATGAAAAAATGCTAAGAAGAATCTTTCAGGCTGAATCGTCCGCAAGCAATTTTACAGGGAGGGTGGATTCTCCGCGAGGATAGAACTGTTTGGAGGGAATCTGACGGGGAAAAAGTTTGCTTTACATTGGGTGAAATTTCACCGAAGGAGATTTCCGTGTAGGGGAGGGTTTCCCCCTCCATATATGAATAGTTTCCTACTTCCTTAATACCTTGCTCTTTACGCTAAAGTTTGACTGTTTGTCCCAATTTTTTAAGAGCATTTACTGAAAAACGGGAGGGGGCTTTTTATTTAGAATAGGAAGCTTTTTTAAAAGTGCTAATAGCTTTAGCGTAAAGAGTAAGGTAATGAAGAACCCTCCATACAAGGAATAAATCTTCCAAAGTGAATTTGCAAATTTGGTTTTAATTTTTCATATACGCTGAGCCAAAATCGAACCTTCATTAGTTGAAAAACGTTCAGAAATTAAATACAAAAAAAATACAAGTTTTTTTGAACTGAAAACAAGGAGCAACATTAAAACTTAAAACGAACGAAGTATTTCCATACATGTACAGGGATTTTCCCCTCCTCAACGCCTCACTCTTTACGCTAAAGTTTTTATTGTTTTAAAAAGCAGAGTTGTGACAAAGTATCAAACTTCATCAGTGTAAAGAGCGAAGCGTTGAGGAGGGATTAGCACCTTTCATATATGGAATAATTTCTGGTCGTTTTAAGTTTTAATATCGTTCCTTACTTTCAGTTAAAAATCTTGTTTTTTGTTCATTTAATTCAAAAAAGAAACGCCTATTGCCTATTGCTTACACATACCAATGGTTATTGGGAAATAAACAGACATTTTTCGGGAGTCGAATTTTCTCTGGAGAAATTTTCAGGGGGGAATGTGGGGGATTCCCCCTCTTAAATACTTCGCTCTTTACGGTGAAGTATGATTTTGCATCCCAATCCTTTACGAACAAAAAATGAAGCACGAGGTTCGTTAAATTAGAATAAGATAGCTTTTTGAACATTCTAAATAACGTTAGCGTGAAGAGTGAGGTATTATGGAGGATGTATCCTACCCATATCCTAATAATTTATGTTCATTTAAGTTTTAATGTTGATCCTTACTTTCAGTTGAAAAAACCTTAATTTTTAACTAATCACTCAAAGGTAGAAACAATTTCAGGGGAAAAAATTTGAAATTCCACTGATTTCACGCTTTGGATGCGTGAGCTAATTGCATATAGGCAGTTATATTCCAATACATCCCCTTTTTCAACGTAACGTTAATGAGCTACGCAAGGGTTGAATGTGACGTAAATTATGCAAAGAAGGTACAAAATTTTCCTGGGGTTTTGACCATAAGTTCACGTGGGGTTTTTTTGTAAGATTTTTTTTTTGTAAGATAATATTCGTTAAGCTTATTAAATATTAAGTTAATTAAAATACTATTAAATATGAATTGCCATGAATTTCCAGGATATATACCTGTTTCTTCATTATTTTTATTTGTCTTAATTTCTCTATGGCTGCTCAATTCTAGTATGACGGGCAATTTCCCGGGGGAGAATTTTTCCGGTTGAGATTTCTAGGGGGAGGGGGATAATTTTCCAGGAGGATTAAGCTAGGCCCTTTTGTGACTATGACTATATACCCACCAGATTTTGGATGGATTTTTGTACTTTCTTTCGGAAGGTAAGTGGGCTGGAAATGGGTATATAGCTCTACAAGTTAGCCGTCTCCGTGTCCTCGTGGCATGATTCTTGTCCCGTAAGCGTTCTTTGGATCGGAGGAATTTCGTACAAATGTTGAAGGAGGGACGTGTACCTCTGTTATCTATCAGTTTCATGTCCCACTGGTCCAAATTAAATGTCCTTTAAGTTTCAAGCTGATCGGGAGAAAACCTGCAAACATTTCTGCTGAAAACCCAGAGTTGGGAGGGGTTGAAAGGTCACGCTTTATCTTTTTTTTGTTTAACGGTGCAGCTTGAAAATAATTGAATAATTCTTTCTTTTTTTTAAAGGTGAATTATGCATAGATTTCTACCAAATGTGACGGGTGATTAGGGGTGCTGAAGGGGCCACTGTCTTATTTTGGGTCTTCAGTCATTGAAACTCGGAATTCTTGCATGCTTGCATTAAAAAAAAATTGCCCCATATCTCATAATTTTCTGAAATTTTATTGTTTCTTAGAGGGGAATATAGAGGCCAGAGGTACGGTCTGATACCTAAATCATATAGATTTGAAGCCCTCGCATGATTCTCTTTCCAACAAAGCTCAATATCCCTATGTTTCTGTGAAAAAAATGATGGTGAGATTAAGGCATTTGAGGGGCCACTTACTCACTTTTGTTTTTCAATTAGACAGAGTTAAAATTTTGTGCGAGGGTCCGGTTAAAAAAAAGGTACATCCTATCCTTTTTAGGCCCAGTGTGGCAGCTCGTTGCTTAAACTTAACTTGTTTTTGCCAAATTAGGACTTAATCTGTTTTCGCACTCTTTCACTGCAATTTAACTTGATCTTTGATTGTTTCTACTCTAAGTAAGAACTTAATTTATTTTTGCCCAAAATTTGACTCATCAGACCAACTAAAGTTTTAACCATTTAGAATTCGTTATTACACCAAGCAAGGACTCAAATCACTTTTGCGCCGAGGCACTAAGATTTCACAGCTTGGACTAGGCTTGTTTGTACTCCGAGTCAGGACTTGGCTCTGCTTCTTTTACTTGGGTTGGACACAAGATATGGAGCTTTCACTGGCGATAGAATCTGGCAGACTGTTGAGCTCCAAAGGTTACGGTTTTGGGTTGATGTTGATAAGATTTTGAGCCATGAAGCTTCTTATCTGCGGTCTTGTCTCTCAAAAATCAGGAGATGGTTATGGGACCAATATATGCCTGCAACCACACACATTCAGCGTTTGCTAGATTCCGGCTTCACAACATTGGGAAATGCACACATTTTCTATTGAAACATCGTGGTTGAAGTGGCAGCTAAAACCTCGTAAGACACGAACCCGGGCCCATAGTAACCAAAAGTTAAAAGACGTTTAAAAAAACCGTCAAGTGAAAAGAAATTGCTTTTATCTTGTTAATTGCAAGAGAATTTGAGCTGTTCAAAATTGTGAAAAAGTGTTAGAAGTAAGTTATCCTTTTTTAATTAGATAAACTAAACTAGGACTTTCATTTTGACGTTTTACTATAGCTGAGGAGCCGAATGATTATGTTTTCTGGTGAAATCTCTTCCTAATTCCATAGGTTCAATATGGCGGCAGTGTTCAATGTTTCCCGCAAGTATTTCGTTTTTTCGGGGTAACTTTGAACATTTGTTCAAATTCAGCCTTGTCTTTGTACAATATGTATTCCAATGTTCTGTGCTGGCCAATTGTTAAAATTTGCTTTGAATCTGTGTAATAATAATAATAATTTATTTTTAACTCTCTTTTAAGCAAAAAAAGTGGAGTAAATTACACTAAAAAGATTACACTAAAAGTGTTTGCTCTGCTGTTCAGACCTTTAGGAAACCATTGCGAATCTGTTGATGCCAGGAAAACGCAAATCAAGTTCAGCTGTTAAACTTAGTTTTAACTACTGATTACATTTTGGACCACTTCCTAATTCCTACTTTTGTTTTTTCTCTACTTTTCAGGCCTACTTTTGTTTCTTCTTCGATGGAAGTCCTTTAGCAATCAATGGGAGTGGTGGGGTAAATCTCATTTACCAAAATTGAAGTTTCTGTATTACCTTGCTCTAATAAAGCTTTCATAAACAATTTTTCATAAACAATTTGAAAGGGTCGTGTTTCACAGCTTGCTGTGCAAAGACGGATGACAATTGTACGTAAAAATTGGTGGGATTTTCCCCGTCTCTTTCGGAACAACATAGAATTGTAAAATTATTTGAATTGTACAGATTATTCACTTGAAAATTTTGGTTTTATTTCCTTTTGGTTTCATTGTTGGTATTTTAGTCTTGGCTTTGTTTGAATTCTTCACATTTTATCAGTTTTACCGAGATATTCGCTAAAATAATATCTTCATTGACCTTTTTAAAAATCCGCAGTTGATTTAATTTTTTATTTGCTTTCTACTGTGTCAATTTTTGCGGAATGCCAAAAACATACACGAAACCAGCAAATGCAAGAAAGTATGCGAGTTATAATGAAGAAGTGATGGAAAAAGCTCTTGAGGACATAAAGAAAGGACACCTAGCAGTGAGAAGGGCTTCAGAGAAATACAGGGTTTCTTTGGGTACCCTTTCTCACCGAATGAATAAAAGCACAACAAAAAGGTGGGAAGACCAACAGCATTGTCGGAGCTCGAGGAAGAAGCCATCGTCTCTCAATTGCTTACCTGTGCCGTCCACCATTCATGTGCTATAAAGCTAAGGGCATGTTCAGCTCATGGCGTACAGGAGGCCCTAAGGGAGCTCGGTATGCTGTGTCTAAGTCCGGGTGGTTTGAGAGTGAAGTTTTTGAAGAGTAGTTTATGTCGCTGGCACTCTCTCACATGAAGAAAAGAGCAGGAGTGAAAGTTTTGTTGGGTGACAACCTGTCTTCCCACTTTTCTGCCAAAGTATTGAAATTCTCTGGCGAAAACAAAAGTCGCTTTGTATGCCTCCCCCCAAACGCTACAGATATACTGCAACCAGTGGACGTTGCTTTTTCGCTCCAATGAAAAGAGTATGGACGAAAATGCTTAATGATTACAAAATGGACAACCCAAACTAAACCGCGGAAAGAAAAGATAAGTTCTCCCAGCTTTTAAAGCTACTCCTGGAAATTCTAGCCGCAAATGGAGAAGTAAATCTTAAAAATGGCTTTGCCAAGTTCTTGTTACGCTCCAGAGTCCTTCAGGACCACCCGTTTTCGGCCCAGCAAACTCCGCACAAGATTGCTGACAACGTCAGGAAAGTTTTATTGGATGTCCTGCGAGCCCGCAGATTAAAAAAATATGTGAGGAACGTCACGCGCAAACGTCTTATCGTTGCACTAGGGAAAAGTATTTGAGACGCAGAGGATTCAAGTAATTCAAGTTGCGAGTCCGACACGTCTGCCGTCCCAACAGAATGCGAGAGCGAGTCTAAAATGGAAGTTGATGGGTCAGCGAGCGCTGGACTCTCTATGTTGTCGACCCGGGCTGTAGCTACAACGGGTTCAAACTACCCACCAACCTGCGTGGATGGACGTTTGTTCATCGCAAAGTTCTTCATGGTTCGTATTTACAAGTATTTTGCAGTTTTGAAGGTAGATGCTCCTTCCTCTGACGGCTCACTAAACGTGATCTGCCTTCAAAAAACAAGGATGGATCCTTCTATTTTCAAAGGGTGAAAGACAGCATCAATCCATCCTGAACAGGCACAGGGAGATGTTCCAGCCCCCCGACTCATTCACGGCGCAAAATTTGTATTTGAGCATGATTTTGGTCTGCTGATACTGCACTAATTTGACTCTCTTTTGCTTTTTTATTTTAGAAGTAATAGTTTTCTCCCAATAAACGAGTTTTTTTTTTAACTGGAAGTCTTACGCCAGAAGAACTCATCGACTGTTCAAAGTTACCTGTTGAAGTTTTTAAGTGTTCAAAGTTAAACATCCCTAGAGGTAATTTTGAACACCATTTTTAGATAGGTGTAGCTCTAACAACATGAAGACTAGCCGTTTGGGACAGTTGCCAATCGGCGCAGAATGAGGTATTCCCCAGACACCAAGAATACTTTTTAGTAAATACAAGTTTAAAGAAAAATATCACAAAATAACCTCAATTTTTCACGATTTTTAGTTCAAGGTTACCCCGTTCCACGGTATCTGGCCATGTAGCTGGATACTGCCAGTGTTATGCTAACATTTAAAGTCAATTAATTAAAACAAAAATAAAAGCTCATGACCAGCAGAAATGAATTCCTATGATAACTTAAGCTCAAAACGACAGGAAACTATTATTAAACAATAAATGAAACCCAAAACAACAAAAATTAGAATAAAGGATCATATCAAAATTAAATATAAACAGAGATTGATATAGATGAACAATTTATGTTTAAAACGAGTAAAACTAAATTTAATATTCAAGTTAAACCTAAAACGAACAAAAATTTTAACAAAAAGGACTTTGGCTACTGATCGATTATCTATTTTAATTTCAGTTCGTTATGGGTTTCCTGGACTTTCGTTGATTATTTAATACTAATTTCTGATCATTTGGTTTGAATTGTCGTATTACTTTATCTCTGCTAGTTTTGATATTAGTATGGCTCTTCACTTTTATTTGAAAAACTTCATTTAAAGGAAGTTTTTTTTCGATTCCAAAACCTAAAGACAATTTCTCAGTAAAGATAATATTGTCAATCAAGTTCGGTTAGTAAAAAATCGTTTTTGTTTCCTCAGACTGTATGCTTGGAGAAAACCTCTGTTGTCATGGAGACGTTTCAATTACCCTATTATCTAAGCCGACAAAAGGGAGGCAATAAAGCTGAAATGACAAAAATATATTGTAAGTGTTTATGTTTTTGCCGGGAGCAAAACTTGATTGAAAACTACTGACTATAGATTTTATATAAAATAATTGTCTCTCTCAGAAAGGCAAAAAGGTGGTATTAAAGAAATATATGATCTACTTAAGCAGTTAGAGAAGTGACTTCATAGTTATAGGACTAAGAAGTGGAAATTAAGCTATGTTATTCAGATGCAAACTAGTACTTTCGTATGTACTATTTAAATCTTACTTAATTCTTCTCAATCTTCTTTCCGCGGAATGAATCAAAGCCTTGTTTTTCTATCATGAAATTTAAGAAAATACGAGAAGTAACCGCACAAGAAGTATTGCTTGATTCTGTTGCTTTGAATTCAATAGAAACACACAAAGTTTTTCCATAAAGGAGGATGAATCAAATAAGATAAAACATTACACACAAAAAAGAAGAGAAATTTTTCCCCAAAGAATAAGAGAAATGTTTCCAAATATGCAACATTCATTAAGTCTAGCTTCCACTGTTCAAAAATTATTAGCATAAGTATATTTGATATCTGCTCGCAACACTGTATCATTACATTCTTAAAAATAGATATGGCCTTGACAGAAGTTGTAAAATGATGTTCAACATTTGTGATGGCATTTAAATGGTTGTTTTTATAACTCTAACACCCCAAAAAGCTTGAGTTTCCTTAGTTCTTTACAGAAGACTAAATACAGAAACAATTTTTCTGAAATGAAAATAAGGAGCGACATTAAACCTAAAGACGAACAGAAATTATTCCGTATATGAGGGAGACTGCCCCTCCCCCTTCAATGCCCAACACTTTCTGCTAAAAGTTTTGCTTTTTGCTCCAATTCCTTAAAAACGCCTTGTTAATCACAAGAGCCGTTGAATTGGAATGAGAAGTATTATTAAATCACTATAAAACTTTAGCGTAAAGAGAGGGGACAGCCCCCTCATGTGCTGAATAATCTCAGTCCGTTTTCATTTTTAGTGTCACTGTTTACTTTCATTTGAGAAAACGTGTTTTCTTTACTTATCTTCTGTTCGTTTATCCTAGTATATCAGGCTTTATCCTAACTCCACGGAGGGTCACCGTCCCCCAAATCCGTCTCTTAAAATCAACATTGAACTTTTGCACACAATGATTTGAGAGAAGAGCTCATTTACTGTTTTTGCTTTTCGAAATACCACAGTTTTACAAATTAAACAATCATCTTCTAAATAAAAGGGAAGCTTTCGCCCCCTTGGTTCTCATACTGCAGGATTCTTCTTGAGAAATACAAGGTACAACATACCTTGATTAACAACAGGAGTACGATGGTTGACGCCAACAAATTCGAGAGCTTGGCCTTGCAATTTATGTATTGTTATTGCAAATGCAAGTCGAAATGGAAATTGATGTCGTTGAACAATGCATTCAAGTTGACCTATACTGGAGTCGAGCGTAACTCAAGAAATATGAACATCGTTTCCTGATTTTTTCCAATAATTATATTCGCCTTAATTATGTTGTTACACAATTTAGGAACAACAAGGCCGGTTCCATTCGACATTCTTTCTGAAATGTCTAAGTTATGTGAAAGCATAACTATTGTATTATTGTTTATTTTTAAGTCATGAGGTGGCAAATCTGCAGTATAAATTAAATTGAGGAATTCTGCAGTGAATTTAATTCCTCCTTTGTCTTTTATAGACTCATAACATTTAAAAGAATTTTATTGTCCTGGGAGGCGACCGACAATTTTCGCAATTATTTAAGCTAAGCTAAAACAACACGATTCTTCATCAAATTGAAATTTTGATTCAACAGTCATTCTTTCTCTCAACTAAATTACTACTAGAAATTGTACCGTCTACAATAAATGCAATCTGGCACAGTGCAAATGAGCTGCACGTTTGGAGGCTGTCGGATTCGTTGGGAACTCTTTACAGAGCATGTGACGTCCTAAAAAAAGCAAACCAATTCATTTGAAAATTGTTCAGGTGGCATTCCAATTCCAACATCCAACCAGCAATCTCAAAATGAATTATCTCTGTTTGCTACCTTTCCTCGGAAAAATGGTGAACTCCATAATGAATACAAGCAATGTTGAAGGGTCCCGGTAACTTGTAATTAACATTTGCGCAGTTCACGTTATCTTTGTAGGTTTGTACTGGGTTCTGTGCCACAGCTAGTTGGCATCGAAGATTGAGACAACGTTTTTCTATTAACCTAATATTTTTTTCTTCTTCACATTCATTTTGACTCGTTTTGATTCTTGCTGTCGCTTGTTTTCTAACCGCACAATCATTTATTCTTCATTTTCATTTCTGACTCGTTCTTATACTCACTGTTGAATTTCTTATAACGGCACAATTCTATGTTCTTCATTTCATTTTTAATTGGTTCTGATTTTCACTGTCGCATGTTTTCTATCAACAAGTGTCTTTTATCTTCACTCTCATTTTTTGCACGTTCTGATTCTCGCTGTCTCTTGTCTTCTAACTGCAAGTGTCTTTGTTCCTCATTTTCGGTGTTGACATATTCTGATTCTCGCTATCGCTTTTGTCCTAGCCGCAAGTGTGTTTATTCTTCAATTTTATTATTGATTCGTTTTGATCCTTGTTGTTGCAAGTCTTCTAGCCACATTGTTCTTTCTTCTTCATTTTGGATTTTCATTTCCCTCCTTCAAACTTAGAACTCTAGCTGTAACCAGTGTGCCTAGCGTGGGTTCGTTTGTAAGAGACCAATCTTATGAATGTAAAGTAAAGTTTTCATATTATTATTTAAAATATTAAAATTCAAAGCCCCGCTACTGATATTTGGGTTTTGAATAATCAATTCCAATAAATATCTTACGGTTCTTTCAATCATATTTTCACGAACTTGTATTTATGTAACAAAACCGGCTTCTTTGATTAAAATTTTTTCATATTTGTTACTTCCCCAAGTATCCGCCATTTTGTTTGTGTCCTTAAAAGCTCCTGATTAGAAAAGGTGAAAAATCAAACAATTCTTGTAAATGACCTTCTTTGGTGTGTAATAGGGTATTGGGAATTTCAGCCGAAATAAGATCGTCAATTTCGACTGGATTACGAATTCGATCATGAGGACTCAGGATCAACAGCAAATTCATATGTGATATTCCACGCTTATGAAATTTGATCGTATACACATATGCTGCCACCTTTCTAAGTATATGTAATATCATCAATATCATTGTTTATTTCCTCACATTTAAATTTTGCAATTCGAGCAACGAGATCGGGAGGATCTTGAGTGGACTGTTTTATGATAAGCTTATTATCATCAGATTTAATATTTGCTGCTTCTTAATTTTTGGCCCAATCAGGATTGCAATTCATAGTTATAAAGAAACCTGGACCAATCTACCAATGCCCTTTGCTTTAACTGCCGTACTGGTCCAGTCTCGTATTGTGGTCCAGGTCGTTGATCTTCATATATTGTAAATTTAAGTTATTCGGATCGTTCAGTTGGACTTATTACGTTTGATTGATGAGATGGTTGGATAAAAAATTCTTCTTTTCCTACGAATAATCATTTATAAAAATTCTAAACTTGGGTTTTCTGGATCTTCCTCTATGCATATATTTCATACTTATAGAGCCGCTTGCTTTTCAAAAATAGACTGATAGAAGACAACGCTTGTTTTTATGCTATGAATGCCGTCATTGAAATAAATACTATCATGTGAGAGATTTTTTATTGGACATTTTTTTATGGCCGTTACATGTACGAATTTTGTTTATTAACACATGACGTTATTAAAGTTCTGATGTTTGTACTCATGCACTGATGATGTACTGATGGCATCACTCATATGACTTTTTACCAAGGTTAAGGCTCTTAGCGAATTTTCTCGAACTCGTGACCTATCTAAATCGCTTTTCAGGTCAGAAAATCCCTATATGCAAATTTTCCGAAGAAAATACGAAGCATCTTTCGAGATGTTGCCTTTACGTTTCTCATGCATGTTGAATTTCATTGCATAATTTTCATCAAGATGGTGCACTCTTTAGGGGTAGCTTAATTCCTGTTTATAAAGTTATGCAAACTGTATATGCTAATAGCTTTTACTGAATAGTTCTAAAATTGATGCAGAATCAGCATTCAGAATCAGCCTGAATAACGTATTTTATTGTCACATATGGTGTATCAAAACATTTAAAGTTGCTATGTCTATTGAGAATAATGGCTCTTTACTTACAGTTTATTACCAAGATCAGTTTGACTTAAGTATATCTTTGTTAAAGAGGGCTAAAACCCCTCCCCCTTTTGTTAAATTTTCTAGGTTCGTATTTTTTGACGGAAAACTTCAAACATAATTAATTTTAAATGTTTGGAATCAGGACAAAACCCAATTCTTTTGACGTGGTAAGTGTTATAAAAATTCCTGTTTTTAGAGTTTCGGTTACTGTTAGCTTGTGTCACTCTCTATTTACTGTTTTATACCAAAAAAATGACCGGTCAAATAAAGCACTTAAGTTCTAAGTCAATTCCAACTAACAAACCGCTGATGAAAATATACTGCATGTCACTTAAAAAAAATCAAGCCAACTGTCACAAATATAGTATAAAATGAAAATAAATCACATAACTTTGACTAGTATTTATTTTATCTCATTTTAATGATTAAAGGTACAATACAGAAAAATTGGCATTGTTTTTGTGTGTGTTTATTGGAAAGTTTGTTTACTTCATTTTTCCCCCCTAAGGTAACCATTTCGCGCCAATGGCTGTATAATATTTAAAGAGTTTTAATACCTATTTATATTACAGCACAGACGACGCCAAGGAAAATTGTCAAGCTATGTTATTTTTTATTGCAAGTGTACTTGGAAGTGTAACGGGAATTCCAAGTGTTTTATTTAGCAATTTTCTTTCAAAAATCTTGAATGGAAATTTTTCCTGTTTAAGCACTGTGCTTGCTTGTTTTCAAACATTTGCTCTTGAAGTATTAGAAAGTCAAACTTTAGCATAACTTTGCATAACAGTGCATTGAGAAAATGGGACCCATTGAGTGTATTCGCTTTCCAAAATAGTATACAATTTTCCGACCTAACCTATCATTTCCAACTGTTTGTGGTATCGAGCAGTAAGTAAGGAGGGATTTGTGCTAAAAAGCAACTAGAACTCTACACAAAGGAGCTTCAACAAAAGTATAGACATAAAAATGAATTGAATTTTTATGGTGATTCTAAATATTTAAAATCCATTAAGATTAGGATTACCAACCAAGCCTTACGAGCCAATTTATGGCCAATTTTTTGCCTAATTTATAAAAAAAAGAAGAAAATACCGCAAAATGAGAAGTGACTCCTTTTGTTTGATGATCCTATGACAAGAACTTAGGACCCCATAATTTCTCTTTCCTACTGGGTTTTGAGCTCCTATCAACACAACATGGATGCTAGCTCTTACTTACCACTACGACTTGTTGGAATCTGACAGTCCTTTCTTTTGGTAGATGTCCCATTGACAACAATTCAAGATAGGGTAAAAAAAAAAACTGGAACAAATCAAAGAAATTAAGAAGAAAATTCTAACAACCATGATGAGAATGATTAAAAGGATTCTTACCTTCTGTGCTTTTCTTTTGTCTGCTCTTTGATTTTGGTGATAGATCCGGGAGAAATTGGACACAATGACAGGAACAGGTAGAGCAATAACGAGAACACCTGACAGCGAGCAAACGCCACCAACAATTTTCCCAGCTATCGTCTTTGGGACCATATCACCATAACTGAAAGAGATGTCATCACCTTAGCAGTGTTTGGAATTACTTAAGTAAAAAGTATTTAACCAATTACTTAAGCAAAAAATCTCAGTACTTGTACTGTACTTAAGTAAATGATTCCAAAAGTAGTTAATATTCCTATTTAGGTAAAAACTAGAAGGACTTGAAGGTATCTAAGTAATCAAGTACTTTTAGACCAGTGTTCAATTTCAATTCTAGCTTTACTAGGAAGACTCTCACTGTGGCGCTTTCGCATTATCTCACAATGAATTCTACTTTTCTGAAATAGTGCCCAGTAGATGAAATTTTAAACAAGAAAACTAAGGATTATGTTGAATTACCTTTATATTTAAATGGACGGTTTTTGAAATTAACAGAAAAAAGATACGGATTCCATATTTCATCTGTGAAGTGCAGAAGGCTATGTTCCGTGAGTTTGAACTGACAGGTTATATGTCCTTGACTGCAGACATTTGGTCTGCTATCAACAAAAGCTATCCGGGAATGACTTTCAATTTGCTTTGAAGATAAAAACCTTATATGCACCCAGGGCATAACTTAAAACCCTTGCCCCGAGGGTTGTGGGGGAGTGTCCTCCACAAAAAGATATTTTCTATCTGGAAATCAACTACGCTGAACAAAATGGCTATCTCAAAATTTTGATTGGATGTGTTTGGGGGAATCTATGGTGGAATCTATGGTGGAAATCTTTTGCTCTTGCATGTTCACGTTTTAAGGGTTCATACATTTACGACAAAATGACTGAGCAACTGAATCGTATTTTTGCGAGATATAAAATTGCAATTGAAAGAAAGAGCTATTAGCTGCCAATGCTTCAAACTTCAGTAAAGCATTTGGAGTAATATGGCAATGCAAGTGGGGTCGGTCGAAAACAGGATCAGCCGCTTTGTGGCATGTTTGAAACAGGTTTTTGTGTGGCATGGCCGCATAGAAACAAAAATGAATTCTTGTCGAAAAGGGGCATGTTTAAGAGCTGACGTCACAAGACTTGTTTTGTTTCTTAAGCTAATACGAAGGTGATGACATGCCAATTCTAAACCAAAAACGACTCTATCGAAATGTGGCACGTATAGGCATCATGTCAAAAAACTGGTTTTTGTTCTATAAGCTAATATGAAACCAATGGCAAAAGTTCATTTGCATTGAATAATTAAGGGTTTGCTGGAATTCAGTGGTAGAGTAAGTACTTTGAAATAAAGATGGCAGTGAGAGATAAACCCCTTTTTAAAAAATGGATGTCTTTTCAACTTAGGATTTATAAATACCTACTTCTAAGGTGTAGAATGTACAAAAATAAAAGTAGACATTTTATTTGTAAATATATTTGTTTCCTTTATGTATAAATTATATTTTTTGGAAGGATATTGTATAAAACATTTAGTTAAAAATTTTTGATGGTTTTCGTTCAAATAAGAAATTTTGTTTATCACTGGTTTCATATCAAGTGGGACTCTTGTTAAAACGGATTTAAATGGCCATGTTCACTGGAAAAGGGTGATTCTAACCCTCTAAATAGCTCCCTCTGGAGCTATTGTTTTATCCTTATATCCTTTCACTCTATACCTTCAACTCTGTTTCTACTTAGCCTTTTGTGTCATTCCTATCTAGTATTCATTCATATAGAAAAAAAATTACAAGAAACGTTGAATCGATAAATACTTTATTTTAAATAAGAGATTATTTTATAAAATACATGGTTGTGTCTTCTTCCACTGTCAAATCCATAGACACTTTGAGTGTCTGTTTTGTCGTTGTCGGGTAAACTTCGAAAGGTTAAATTTTCGTTGTTTTTTTTCTTCTTTCTTTTTTGTTTAGCACTGAGGACAGCTTGAGGGAGGTCCTTGTAGAAATATTTGCTTGTTTCTTCGTCATCATGGTTTGCCACTGGCTGACAAAATCCTTGTTTTCTCACCTGTTTTGATTTTATTTTTCATTTTATTATTTTCTGATTAGAGAGCCTAAGTGTAGAAGTTTTAACTCCTATTTTCTATCTAAAATCTTGAATTTTGTACTTTTTCCTTGAAGAGATACGGTTTTATATGTTTCGTTCCCCATGCCCAATTGTAGCAAACCAAACCTAGAAGATTAGAAGAGGGCTTATTTGATCGTGAATCACAAATATTACTGACCTTTGAGAATAACCAAAGATTGGAGGGTAGCTAGCAATTGTTCCACGCCTCTTTTTACCCATATAATGACATATCAAAATTTGGCATTATTAATTTGATTTAAACAGTAGAAAGGTCCAATAATTTATCTTTGGGGAGGAAATGATCCCTTATAGTCCAAGAAGAAGGAACTACAAGTTACGCAGTTTGCCCACCGTTCACATATAGTATTTCTCATTGCAGAATAGGAAAAAAATTATAATCGGAAGTGGTATTTTTTGGTGGGAAGGGGGTCCTTGAGTGGTATAAAGCCCTTCCGGGGGAATAATTTTTCATGGTAAGATTCAGGGAAATTTCTGAGCCAAATTTTACACAGAAAGCAGGAAAGGATTTCTTGTCAAAATTTGAAAAACAATCAGAAATTCCATTCATAAAACCAAATTTTAAGCTTAAGAGAAACAAGAGCCATTTTAAATATGAGTGGAGCGGCTCCTTTCTCAACCCTTGCTCTTTAAGCTAGTCAGTTTTTGTTATCGTTCTATGACTCGTTCCTTTAGGAATGAGTCATAGAACACAAGGGCTGTTGAATTTGAAGTATTTTTAAATAACTTGCTTTTCAAACAGTTCGTGGTAACGAACTGTAAGTAAGGAGCGACCCGGCTCAATGGTAACCGAAACTCTAAAAAACGGAATTTGGTACCAATAGATACATCAAAAGAATCAGATTTTAATTCTGATTTCAAATATATAAGTTTCATCAAGTTTAATATTACTCATCAAAAGTTACGCGCCTGAGAAAATTTGGCTGGTTTTCGAAAAAAGGGGGAAAGACCCCCTAAAAGTAATTGAACCTTAATGAAATTCACACCATCATATTTAGCGTATCAGAAAACCCTACTGTAGAGGTTTCAAGCTCCTATCTACAAAAATGTGGAATTTTGCATTTTTTGCCAGAAGAAAGATCACGGGTGCGTGTTTATTTGTTTTTTTTTCCCAGGGGTAATCGTATTGACCCAGTGGTCCTAGAATATCGTAAGAGGGCTCATTGGAATGGAAATTAAAAGTTCTAGTCCCCTTTTTAAGTGACCAAAAAAATGGGAGGGCAGCTAGGCCCCCTCCCACGCTCATTTTTTTTCTCAAAGTCACCCAATTAAAATTTAGAGATAGCCATTTTGTCCAGCATAGTCGAAAATTTAATAAATATGTCTTTTACGATGACTTAATCCCCCACAGTTCCCAGGGGAAGGGCTGCAAGTTATGAACTTTGCCCATTGCTTACATATTGTATTGGTTATTGGGAAGTATACAGACATTTTCAGGAAGAATTTTTTTCTGGTGGGGGGGGCTGGAGGAGGGGCTATCTATTCTAATTAAACGGCCTTTGTGATTCAGGGGTTTGTGAATTAAAAAGTTTTTAACTTTTAACGTAAAGAGCGTGGTATTGACTAAGGGGAGAACCCCATCATATACGTAATAAAAAAAAAAACAATAAAAAAAAACAAGCGATACGGCTCAATAGTAATCGAAACTTTTAAAAACGGAACTTTGATGTCAATAAATGTATCAAAAGAATGGGCTTATAATGCTGATTCTAAATATATGAATTTTATTAAGTTTAGTATTACTCATCAAAGGCTACGAGACTGAGAAAATTTACCTGATTTTTTAAAGAGGGGGGAAACATCCCCTAAAAGTGAAAAAAATTTAATGAAAATCACACCGTCAGATTCAGCGTATCAGAAAACCCTATAACATAGGTTTCAAGCTCATATCTGCAAAAATCTGCAACTGTGTATTTTTTGCCAGAAGAAAAATATACGAATATAGAAGTTCGTTACGTAAATTAATTTGTAAATTACGTCAGAACCAAATTTAGAGAGCCATTTAGCAAAAGAAAAGTAAATTTTTTATGCAAATTTTGCTTACTTATTCAATGCCGGCGAGCCAAAATAAAAGCTGCATTAACTAAAAAACGATCAGAAATTAAATAAAAAAAACAAGTTTTTTAAACTGAAAGTAAGGAGCGACATTAAAACTTAAAACGAACAGAAATTATTCCGTATATGAAAGGGGCTGTGCCCGATTTTCGACTATGTTGAACAAAATGGCTATCTCAGAATTTTAATTGGGTGACTTCGGAAAAAAAATGAGCGTGGGAGGGGGCCAAGTTGCCCTCCAATTTTTTTGTTTTATTTCATTAGAATTAATGACACTCCACTTCTCGCGTGTGTACCTAGATTCTAAACAAGTACCGTTGTTTCTTATGAAAAAGAAAGCACGAACTTGACAGCTGACAGTTAAAATTTGGGATTTGCAGGTTGCACAAAATATCTTCAAAGTTTTCCAATAACAAATCCTATCTGTAAGCAGTGGACAAATTATAAACTTAAAAAGGCCCTTCAACTTCTACAATAGAATCCTGTGAGTATTCTGCAGTTTGGGAGGGAGGGGGATATCTCAAATGGTGTATTTTAATGCCAAAACATCACAGTTCTAATGGAACCATCAGATAAATACAGAATTAGTTCTAAGTGAGAGACAAGGGCATTGGGGGAGTAAAAAACGATGTATAATCACCAGGGCCATAACCAGAATTTTTGTTTTTGGGGGGATATGTATTGTTTGAGGAGGGGACAAAAGAAACTTTAAAAAATGTATCTGGATTACTTTTTGGTCTGCATTCTGGGAATATTTCTGGTCTACGCTGTTATCATGAAATGAAATTAGAGTATCATTAAATCCCAAAATAAGCAGGGATCTATTACATATGGAAGGGGGACTGCCCTTCGTCATCTGCAACTCCACCTTGTGATCACTGATACTCTGGAGGATGCTGATTAGATCAGCAATTGAGAGCTCTAGTCCAGGGGCGGATCGATAGCAAAATATTGGTGGGAGGGGTGGGGCAATGTGACAAAAGCGCCAATGAGCAAAATCTTTGGGGGGGGGG
>JAQQPU010001292.1:64954-83499 GCA_029168905.1 Artemia sp. Kazakhstan ARC1039 | reverse complement strand
TCTCTCACTCTTTTTGCCTGTGTGTCTGGGTGGGTGTTTGCTTATTCTAAATGCATGTCTTACTCGGTTTGTGTGTCAGAATCTACGTATTTGTATGTGATTTTGTCCCTCGCACTCTTTCTGCCTGTGTGTTGGGCGGGTGTTTGCTTATTCCAAATGCATGTCTTTCTCGGTTTGTGTGTCTGAATCTACGTATTTTTATGTGTTTTTGTCTCTCTCACTCTTTTCGCCTGTGTGTCTGGGCGGGTGTTTGTTTATTCTAAATGCATGTCTTTCTCGGTTTGTGTGTCTGAATCTACATATTTGTATGTGTTTTGTCTCTCTCACTCTTTCTGCATGTGTGTCTGGGTGGATTTTTACTTATTCCAATGCATGTCTTTCTCGGTTTGTGAGTCTGAATCTACGTATTTGTATGTGTTTTTTTTCTGTCACTCTTTTTGCCTGTGTGTCTGGGCGGGTGTTTACTTATTCCAATTAAACGTGAATTTTTTTATTTTAAGTATGTTTCATGTCATTCTAAGATATGTAAAAAATTTTGAAAAAAACATCATGTTAAAAAACAAAAAAATTTAAAAAAAAGTTGGATAATTTCGAAGTCCAAAAAAAATTTAGTTAAAAAAATTAGTTTGTTTTTCATGAAAAAATATTGAATGAGAACCATCAGTCCTCATCAATAGGAGTATGGGTATGCACAAGAATATGTTTTAAAATTTAAATCAAAAGTGTCATTCTATTTTTCTGATATGATTTATAGATGTAAAAAAAAGTTGAATAATTTTGAAGTCCAAAAAAAATTTAGTTAAAAAAATATTTTGTTTTTCATGAAAATCATATTGAATAAGAACCATCAGTCCTCATCAACAGGAGTATGGGTATGCACAAGAATATGTTTTAAAATTTAAATCAAAATTGTCATTCTATTTTTCTGATATGATTTAGAGATGTAAAAAAAGTTGAATAATTTCGAAGTCCTAAAAAAATTTAGTTAAAAAAAATATTTTGTTTTTCAAGAAAAAATATTGAATGAGAACCCTCAGTCCTCATCAATAGGAGTATGGGTATGCACAAAAATATGTTTTAAAATTTAAATCAAAAGTGTCATTCTATTTTCGTGATATGATTTAGAGATTTAAAAAAAAGTTGAATAATTTCGAAGTCCAAAAAAATTTAGTTAAAAAAATAGTTTGTTTTTCATGAAAAAATATTGAATGAGAACCATCAGTCCTCATCAATAGGAGTATTGGTATGCACAAGACTATATTTTCAAATTTTAATCGAAAGTGTCATTCTATTTTTCTGATATGATTTAGATGTAAAAAAAAGTTGAATAATTTCGAAGTCCAAGAAAAAATTTAGTTAAAAAAATATTTTGTTTTTCTTGAAAAAATATTGAATGAGAACCATCAGTCCTCATCAATAGGAGTATGGATATGCACAAAAATATGGTTTAAAATTTAAATAAAAAGTGTCATTCTATTTTCGTGATATGATTTAGAGATTTAAAAAAAAGTTGAATAATTTCGAAGTCAAAAAAAAATTAAGTTAAAAAACAAAAATAGTTTTTTTTTCATGAAAAAAAATATTGAATGAGAACCATCAGTCCTCATCCATAGGAGTATGGGTATGCACAAGAATATGTTTAAAAATTAAAATCAAAAGTGTCATTCTATTTTTCTGATATAATTTAGAGATGTAAAAAAAGTTGAAAAAATACCATGTTAACAAATAAAAAAAAAGTTGAATAATTTCGAAGACCAAAAAATATTTAGTTAAAAAAATAGTTTGTTTTTCATGAAAAAATATTGAATGAGAACCATCAGTCCCCATCAATAGGAGTATGGGTATGCACAAGAATATGTTTTCACATTTAAATCAAAAGTGTCAAAAAGTTGAATAATTTCGAAGTAAAAAAAAATTTTGTTAAAAAAAATAGTTTGTTTTTCATGAAAAAATATTAAATGAGAACCATCAATCCTCATCAATAGGAGAATGGGTATGCACAAGAATAGGTTTTAACATTTAAATCAAAAGTATCAAAAAGTTGAAGAATTTCGAAGTCCAAAAAAATTTTGTTAACAAAATAGTTTGTTTTTCATGAAAAAATATTGAATGAAAATCATCAGTCCTCATCAATAGGAGTATTGGTATGCACAAGAATATGTTTTAAAATTTAAATGACAAATAAAAAATAAAAGAAAAAAGTTAAATAATTTCGAAGTCCAAAAAAAATTTAGTTGAAAAAAAATTGTTTGTTTTTCATGAAAAAATATTGAATGAGAACCATCAGCCCTCATCAATAGGAGTATAGGTATGCACAAGAATATATTTTAACATTTAAATCAAAAGTGTCTACAAGTTGAATAATTTCGAAGTCCCAAAAAAATTTAGTTAAAAAAAATAGTTTGTTTTTCATGAAAAAATATTGAATGAGAACCATCAGTCCTCATCAATAGGAGTATCGGTATGCACAAGAATATGTTTTAAAATTTAAATCAAAAGTGTCATTCTATTTTTCTGATATGATTTAGAGATTTAAAAAAGTTGAAAAAACTGTCAAAAAAATAAAAAAAATTTAAAATAAAACAACAAAAAACTAAAACAAAAATTGGGAGGGAGGGGGGAGGGTGAAAAAGTTGGGGGGAGGGTTCCAATGGAGTTTTGGCATAGGGGACCTTTGGGGGTTGAGGTCCCTGGTGGTTAGGGTCATTGGTGCTTATGATCCTTGACAGTTCGTACTCATGTACACCTCACTACTTGATTTGTAAGGATTTCTATTGATTGTTCTGAATTTCATTATTAAAATGCTTTTCTTGACATCTACATCTCTATTAGTATCAGTTTTTTAGTATACTATAACGTTAGACTCTATTTTAAATTAACAACATTGTTCAAACGCCACTTGTGTATTATAAGGAACACATCGAAGCTGTAAAGCTAGGTCAAGTCACAAGATCATTCTATCATCGTTAACCATTTTCACAGATTGATGTTGTTCCAAATTTATAACAAATTGTCTGAGTTAACAAGCCCTTCGGGCTTACCTTAACTGGTAATTAGTTTAACCCTTTTTTCTCCACCTTCATACGATCTGTTCCATAATTAGGGTCATTCACTCACATCCCTATTATTCAATCAAGAATTAATATCGTTCATAGAGTCCAATTCGCAAATGCTATACCATTTTTGCAATTAGAGCTAGCTTTTACGCAAAATGGTACAATTTTCAACTTTTCATCATTCACAGTTCTGTAATTATCCCATGATGCATTCTTAACCATCGGAAGTTTAGCGGGAAAACACGAGTATAAGCGCTCCAGGTATAAACCAGTATTTCTAGAATTAGAACATTCTTTGAATACGCAATATAAGGAATTTTGAATATTGAACCAGGAAAGAAAAAAAAACATGAGTAGAATGCTAACTTATACTTCTACGACCACAATAGGAATCACTGTGCTATTTGCTGACCACTCTAAACGTTTTCAAAGAGAGTGAGTAGCCCTAGGAATTACCATGCTATTTGCTTGATGCTCTAAACCTTTTCAAAGATAGTGAGTACCCCTCACACCTATGTTATACTTTTAAGGGTTTATGTTCCTTGGTACATATCCAAGCAAGGTGATCAAACACGTTTTGGATTTATGATTGACATTATATAATGCCATCAGACTGGTTTAGACGATGCATGCTTTACCAAGTTCGTTCACCATAACATGTTTTTTTTCTTTCCTGGTTCAACATTCAAAATTCTTTATATTGCACATTCAGAAATAGTGGTTTACAGCTGGAGGGTTTATACGTGTGTTTTTCCGGTATAAATATCGAGCAAAATGGTCTATCTCTATCAGTGGATTAATAAAAGTTATAATAAGCCTATTGGAATCAAATTTACCTGTTTTTTTCTAATGAAGAACAAAAGGATTGCAAGGGTAAGTAAATATACATTATTTGTGAACTAATCCCCTTTTTTCCTATAGATATCTGCAAATATGTCATTCGGATTTGGTGATTAGTATTTAGCGATATTTAAATCTGGCTTTTAATTTAAACAGTGTGCAAAGGTTTTTTTCGTGTAGCTATCTGCCATATGGCTTTCGGTTTGACAGGGAATTACTGCAAAATTCACATGCTTTTGTAACAGCTGTTCAGGTATTTTGAATAAAAGGGTTCTTAGCCGCTTCTCGTGAAATTTTGGTCCTATATCATTTGCGGTCTTAATTAAGCAAACTTAAACGATCATTGTTTACTCGGTTAGTAATGTATAATCAGCTACTTGTATGCACGCGTGTGTATTTACTAAAGGGGGTAATTATTGAAGAAAAAAGAGGAGATGGGAGAAGGGGTGCCCACCATTAATATTCTGAATAAATTTCAAACGTAGCTAAAACTAGAAATCGTAATTTTTTTTTTCATGTATCGTAATTAAAAATGTGGTTTATGGCATTCCGGTGGCTCATTGTAGTGGCATTGTTGGGGGGGGGGGGTTGACTGATGCGTCAAAAACTGCACTTTTATGCCTATATGCATTCATAGCTTAACCGAACTTAATAATTGGGGTTAAAAATAATGCTAGGGGGGAATTCAGTTTTGAAGGATGTGTAAGAATGGTACTTATTTAGTACCCAGTAAATATCTGACTTGAAATGCTTCAGATCGTATATTTTTCGCTAGCTTCAAAGCAGATGGCCATATATAAAGATATCTGGGTAAAATAGCGTTCGCAACAATTTCTATTTTAAATCAACAGATAGAAATTATCTTCCGTGTCATATATAATTGAAACGATCATTGTTTACTTGGCTAGTAATTTAAAATCAGCTACTTGTATGTGCGGATGTGTATTTACTAAAGGGGGTAATTATTGAAGAAAAAAGAGGAGATGGGGGAAGGGGTGCTCACCATTAATATTCTGAATAAATTTCAAACGTAGCTAATAGTTGAAATTGTATTAGTTTTTTTCATATTTCGTATTTAAAAATGTGTTTTATAGCATTCCGGTGGTTCATTGTTTTGGCGTTGTTGGGGGGTGTGTGACTGATGCGTCAAACACTGCACTTTTATGCCTATATACATTCATAGCTTAACCGAACTTAATAATTGGGGTTAAAAATAATGCTACGAGGGGGAATTCCGTTTTGAGGGATGTGGAAAAATGGCAATTTTAGTACCTAGTAAACATCTGACTTGAAATGCTTCAGGAGAAATATGCTAATGCTTCTTTCTGAACTAATCGCAGTTCCTTGACAAATTTTTTTTTTATTTTACTTTATTGCTATTAGTCAAAACATTGCATTGTGTATGCCACACCAAACATTGCATTGTGTATGCCACACCAAACTAGTGAATATTTATCGTGGTTTTTAGGTGTTTAATTTTTTTCAGTGTAATTAATAACATAAAAAAAATGGTGAAATTTAGAATTGACTAAGCTCTATTTTGGCTACTTTATATGAAGTTAGGGGGGTAGGTATTTAGTTAAAATTATGCTAGGAGGGGGAAATTAAGTTTTGAGGGGGGTAAAAATGGTACTTCTTTAGTAGCTGGTAAGCATGTGACTAGTAAAGACTGATATTGATTTTTATTTCCCAGACTGTGATATTCAAGCGTCAAGTCAGAAACGACCAAAGTTCAATGACACGGAAGAGTTCAATTTTGAACTTATTTTAGGGAAAGGTGGTATACCGTCTCCTGATAATTTGGATATGTCGATATTTGACGATTTATTGGTTATGGTTGACGATATTCAAATCCCTCAAGAATGCCATTCTTCCTACAAGGACACGTCGTAGAAAACACTGGAAAAGTAAGGAGACTCGCACTCGAATTAAAAGAAGTATATTCACACTTATCAACGTTCAACATAAGCCCAATCCATCTGAACTGGTCTGAGATCCAGCTGAAAAAATGTGAGAGCCCAGCCCTAGAACATCTGACAAGGAAAAAATTGTCCGCATAAGCGAGATACGAGACACCAATTCCATCAAGGAGGCACACTTGTACCTCAATAAAGAGGCGACCCACCACAATGTTAAGCGATTTCCAGTCCTAACGGTCGTAGAGAGACAGCGATAATTGCATTTTATAGCCCAAGCTTCAACTAAGAAACATGTAAAATTTCAACCCCCCCCTCTGACTTTATCTTCATGGGTAAATGTGGACCGGAAGTTTCGACCCTCCGACCACAGCCCCCCTTTAACGTTGTCCGATTGGGCTGAAATTTAAAGGTTAAGCTTTCTTAGGGCCCGGGAGCCTATCCTCGAAATTTCAGCTCAATCCGATTACTTCTTCCCTGTTTTCCAAAAAACAAATATAGCCACACAATGTTCATTTCTCTTCTTTTTTCTATCAGCCACGCCTACAGGCCACAGTTGGCAACGGATCCGGGTGAATGATGACTCATTCGATGCGAAATTCGACCTGTTAGGGCCTTTTGATATTTTCCGACCGAAAAATTTATCCCCCGAATTTACATTTACGAAAAACCTCGTTTTCCTGTAAGAGCCCGTGTTCATTCTTCCCACCAAAGCCTCCTTTTAACGTTGTCCGATCGGGCCGAAATTTAGAGGATAAGCTTTCCTGGGGCCTGGAAGCTTATCCTCAAAATTTCAGCTCAATCCTAACCTTCACTCACTATTTTCCAAAAACCAAATATTGTACCATGAGTAAAATGCGATGTATTTAAAATACCAAAATACAGTTCCTTCTTTCTAAAGATAATTCTGACTTTCTCTAATTAAGTTAGATCTTATTTTAAAAATGAAAAATCCGTAATCACCAAAGAGAAAAGTGCAGTCACCCCCAGACAAAGGACGGCGCTACAAAGCTTTAGATTTCACTAAGAGAGGTAGTAATAAAAAAGATGCTACGTACAATATTTCTAAGGAAGTTTAAACGATAAGAACCGTGTGAACCCTTGAATCATCAGAAACATTTAAAAGAATTTATTGGACGAAAGGTTCGCATCCTTGGGCCACTCGGGCCAATTAGTGGCCAGTTCTTACAGCGCAGGACTGAAGAGCTACCTTTGATAGTGGGGTAAAAATGTTTTTTGAAGGTATTCGTAGAGTAGAATCAGGACCATTCAGACAGAATTTTCTGGCGTACGTTCCTTGCAATTCTTTGAATGTTGTATCTTGGTCACCTTTATTGTCATTTGGAGTGACCCACTGCTGTTCACCTAAATATTTAAGTTTCAATAAATCTATTGCCTTTTTTTATCTGTGTTTATTTCATTTTATATGCCCGTATCTAGCCTAGTGATAGCTAATTAGTTTGCATGTCTCCAAGGTAACGCTCCCAGAGGAATTTGATCTCCAGACATAGTAAAGCAAATCATAGTAAAGCAAAAATAAATAGCTTAGGCAATTCAAATGCGAACATAAGCTTCAAGGGCGATCAGGCATCCCCCAATTTCTTTTCAAGGGATAACTCCCCAGTGCCAAAAAGAAATAAAACGCCAGAACCCGCTAGGCAGAAAACAGTACGTTTTCAGCCTGTCAAACAATATAATTACGGAAATAACCCTACAATAATAAGGTGCTATAATTGTAATCGTGTTGACCATATCGCGAGAGAGTGCCGTTATTTCCCCAACCGCATACCAAGAATTGCTGTCGGTAATACGCAAAATTACGGCAACCATTTGTTCAGAAGAACAAATTTTAGCACCGGTCGTGCAATAGGCTATAGCCAGGGAAGATTGCGCTAATCAGTACCTTAAAACACGTATCAACCAAATTTGTACACCCCCCCCCAACAGACAAATTAATTACCGATTTGAAAACCCAAATACTCGCCAAGTCCAATATAATGCAAGAATGCCATATAGAAATTACGAAAATTTGCCAACAGGACAGGAAAATTTTGCGAGCCAACGGCATTGGCAGTCAGCGCCGGTAAGCGGCACTGACGCAAGACACCCAAGGTACCATAATAATATATGGCGAAGGAAGACGGATGTAAATCAATTAGATATGCCCACGGAATCTCATATGTCTGAATACCTATTACAGGCACCGACACATGAAATAAATCCTCGGGGAAACGTTTCAGGCCCCTCAGAAATATAAATTGGACCCCGAGGGTGCCCGAAATATTTAATAGGTCCAAGGCAATGGTGGTGCCGTCTTTTAGTGATATTAAGAACAAGTTACCTATATTTATTGATTTTTGTTTAGAAAGTGTTTATTTTAAGGCTTTGATTGACTCCGGAGCAACGATTAGTATCATAAATTCTGGCGTATTTAATATGTTGCCTCTGCATATTAGACAACAGAGGAACCCTAATAATCCCAATTTAGCTAGTGTGACAGGCCATAAATTGGACACAAAAGGTTCAATTTGCCTAAGCATAAAAAGAGACAATAGGACCTTTATGACAAATTTTATAATATGCGATAACTTTCCATATGAGGCTATTATAGGCGCAAATTTTCTAAGGTCTAATAGAATACTATTAGATGTGGCTAGTGAGAAGCTTGTTTACCCAGCTAAGGTAAGGGAAGAAACTTCTACCTTAAGAAATTGTAACAGAGGTTACGAAGACAACGTAACAGTAAACAAAATTTCTGGCAGTATGATGTCGCAGTGTTTTGAACCTTGTGTCTCGCAAAGACATGGCATAATTGGAAATTTGTTCAATTACCCTGAAGGACATGGCAGAGATGAAGTAAATTTAAAAAATAAGGGTATTGAATCTGCAAAAATAAAAATAGGAGATATGCGACAGTACAGGTCAAACGAAATCAAGAAAATAGTGGAATTATGAAAAAACATAGTAAAACCCAACGTAACGCCACAAGACGCCGCAATGGCGCAGCATAGCGCCAGTATGAATCAAATAAATAATGAAAATAAAGAGCAATATTATGGATTCGTGATAAGGAAAACAAAAGTCCCTCCCAAAACGATGCAAAAAATTCAATATCACAGATGATTAAGCCAGTGGTTAGCAAATCAGAAATATGGTTTGCGACCCTGTCTGAAATACCCTAAAATCTGCTATGCAAGGAACAGATTATATCTTATGACAAAGGAGAAGGTTTTATTTGGGTAACTAATAATCACGATAATGATACAATTACAGTTAAAAAGGGGACGAGTTTAGTTCAAATCCAAGTTTTAACGGAGAATGATTTAAATACACGAGAAAATTCTAAAAGAAACCTAGTTAACGGTATTAAAACTTCAAATAACAAATATCCTTTAACTAAATCGCAATTTTTAAACAAATTTAATATGGACCATATTACGGACTTGGAACTTAAGAAGAAAGTATGTGAATTATTATGGAATTTTAAAGATGTGTTTTCTGCATCTGAAGATGACATCGGGCTGATACCGTTTTATGAACACTCAATTTTAACGACCGGTAATCCTGTAGCGAAACAGCCAAATCGTGTGCCATATAAGCACAAGGAATGGTTAATAAATAAAATCCATGAATTAGAAAAAAATGAAATTATACGCCCAAGTATAAGTCCGTATAGTGCACCAGTGATCTTAGTACCAAAAAACAATGGTGATCTTAGACTTGTAATAGACTATAGAGCCCTTAATAAACAAGTAGTTAGCAATAAATTTCCTCTACCAAGAATAGATGAAATTCTTGACTCAATTTCAAGCAAAAACAAAATTTTTACTTCTGTGGAACTTACCCAAGGCTACCACCAAGTGAAAATAGCCGAAAAGGATGTCCATAAAACTGCATAAGGGTACTGAATACTTAAGGGTACCATTTGGATTGAAAACAAGTTCAACCGCACTATGTAGACCCCTACTGCACCTGTTAAGAGGATTAAAGAACATAATTCATTTTGTTTATGATGTTATATGCGTGGGAGAAAACACTGAACAACACTTAGCAGCCTTAGCTAAGGTGTTCGAGAAGTTTAACTGGCAATTTAAAATTCCTGCCTAAGAAAGTAAATTTATTTCAATCAAAAATTAAATTTTTAGGAGTAGTAGTAACCCAAGGAGAGATATCCCCAGACCCTGATAAAATAAAATGTGTTGAAAACCTCAAGCCCCCCAGGATTATGAAAGAATTAAGGGGAATTTTAGGTCTTACTGGATACTTTAGAAAATTCGTACGCAATTATGCCCAAATTGCGAAATCCCTCACGGAATTAACTAAAGGGAACTCCCAAAATGTTACCTGGTCTCAGGAAGCTCAAACTTCCCTAGACCGTCTCAAAAAGGCGCTCACTTCTGAACCAATTTTATCACTTCCTGATTTCGAAAACGGAGAATTTGTGGTTACAACCGATGCTAGTTTAAAAGGCATTGGGGCTATTCTTTCGCAAATAATTCCCATAGGAAACCCTGATTCATCACAAGGACCTTCTAATAAAAAAATAGAAAACGTTATATGCTATTCAAGTAGAACCTCATAAAAAGACGAAAATAGTTGTTCCGCCACAAACTTAGAATTGTTATCTATTATCCACCACTTGGACAAATCTAGACATTATTTAATTGGTAGAAAATTTATGCTACGATCAGACCATAAAAGCTTGCAGTACCTGCGCACATTTAAAAACCCCACGGGCATTCTAGCTAGATGGATTATGAAAGTCCAAGACCTAGATTATGAATTTGAACATTTAAAAGGTAAACAAAATGCAGCTTGTGACTTTTTGAGTAGATATCCAGAAAATACTCCGTCGGAAACTGAGGAAAATGAAGTTAACGCTAAAAATGCTAAGAGCAAACATGGATGTAAGAAAAACAAAGTCAAACACACGGTAAAAGAAAATAAGATCAACTATTGTCCCTTGTCTTTGGAAAATATAAAAAGAAAGCAAAAAAGGACGAAATGTGTGTAGCACTAATTTATTATTTTGTGAATGATGACGCGTTACCGGATAAATTCAAAACTCTTAGAAAAAAATGGATAATTTTGACTATAATCTTGATGAAGAAATACTATGTAGAATCGTGACTGCTGAGACAAACAGAAACCAAACCTCAATAATACCTGTGCTACCACAAAACTTAATAGGGCCTGCATTTGAATATTTTCATTCGGATACAGGTGGGCATTTAGGAGTAATGAAAACGTTCCATAAGTTAAAACAATATTTTTACGTACCATCTGCAATGACAAAACTTAAAGAATTTTTAAGTACATGCCAAGCGTGTAACTTAAGAAAAATCCCCCCAGCTTATCCAAATCCTCCAATGGAAAGGGTCCCGGTAGCAAAGTACCCCTTCGATATCATCTCATTTGACTTATACGGAACAAGTAGAGGCTTGCCTGTCTCTAGCAGAGGCCATACTTGTATTCTTTCAGTTATAGACCACTTTTCAGGATTTACTTTTGCAAAAGCATTAAGAAATCAAGGTGCTTGTGCCACTAGTAAGGAGTTAGCAAAATTATTTTTACAATATGGCGTTACAAATAAAATTTTTAGTGATAACGGGGGCAATTTTGTTTCAAAAGTAACAAAAGATTTAATGAGTTTTCTTAGTATAGAGAAAATGGTAACAGCTCCGTACCATCCACGAGCTAATGGTAAAATAGAAAATAGGCATAAAATATTTTCGAACGTACTATGTATTTATACAAAAGATAATAGGAACGACTGGGATCAATTCTTACCTTATTTAACTAACGTAATCAACACTGCTTATTCAGAAACAACCAAAGACAATCCATTTTATTTACTTTTTGGTCGTGATTTCAGAATCCCGTATAAGGAGATTATTGAATCTCGGCAGTATTATAATAGCTCGGAAGATTATAAACAAGAATTCATAAATAGGATGAGGAAAACTTATAAAATAGTTAGGCAAGAGTGTAAAAAATGTAAAATAAACTGAGAGCTTAGAAACCAGCCCACAGTCAAGGGGAGTATAGATTTCAAAGTAGGAGACTGCGTCTACCTAAAGAACGAGGCAAAAACGGAAGGGAAAAAACTTTCCAACAAATATTCTGGACCGTACAGAATAATCAAAAAGTACGATAACAAATATACTTTTAAAATGGAAAACCCCGATAGTGGAAGAACTTACAAGGCGCATGATAGCCGAATAAAAAGGGCCAAATTTCCAGAGAGATGGGTATCACATGACTCTTCTACTGATTCGTCAGATCCGGAAAATGAGCCCCCTAGGTCAAGATTGGCAGAGCTAAAACCCTTTAATTTCAAGCAAGACTATTTTGAGAATGACAGTGATGAGGAAAATTTTGAAGAATTTTTAGCTATGAAAAATCTAGTTATTCCAGAGAAAAAATCCCTAACACCAGTTAGAATAGAAACGCCTAAAAGTCCAAAAAATTATTCATCAGCGAGCGCAGGAGATTGAGATTATTTAGACAATATCTCCAAAAACCCAATTTTTCCCCGATAGAATTTCGACCCCATGTCCCCCCAAAAGATTTTCAGACGATATGGTTTCCCCTGCAACACCGATAGAAAGGCCCCTGTCTTTACAGGAGGAATTAAACAAAGCTGTAGAAACTCCCGGTATTACTGTAAAGAAAACTCATCTCAAAGATTTAATTAAAACAAACCTGCGAGAAGCTATGGATTTAATTAATTTCCCCATAAAAAAGAGTCAAAGTACATTGCCCGAGAATAAAACTCCCAAGGACGACCAGCAAGGTCAATATCATGATTTAACTGTTTCCAAGGTCAAACCTAAAAAAGTGGAATTCATGGAGGGAAACCTTTGTGCACAGAATGCCCCATCCCCCTGAAGAAATTGCCTTCAAACAGTGGAGGAACCCCGCAAAAACTATTGATTCCTCCCAAAGCTCTCAAGAATCTTTCAAATCTCCCGAGTTGAAAACTCGTGGCGAGGACTTAGAGAATAAACCTTCTACTTCTAGAGGAGTAGAAATTTACGAAGGAAGGGCAGATGATACCTCAAAAAGTGCCACCTCTAAAATTTCTAATCCGGATTCGTCGGAAACTAGTTCCGAAGAGTATGACGATGAATCAGACCATATAGTAGCTAAAGAAGTAGGAAAATCAAGACCGACTTCAGCAGCCGCACACGGTAAACAAACGAAATTAAAAGGGCAAGAATTTTTGAGAAAACAATACAAAAAGTTTGACCATATTTCGCTAGAAAAACAGAAAAAGAAAAAACCACAGAAAACAGAGGAGAAAATAACGACACAGTCAGGCAGAACGGTTAAAAAACCTGAAAGATGGAAATATCCCTAATTAATGTAAAGAAAAATTTCAAATCCCTTACGAAAATCAACTATAACCCTATAAATGTGAATTAATGAGTTGGATAACCTATAATGTACCCAGTTATTGAGATCAATAACGGAACTTATATCATGGAGAGGGGAGGTCGTGTTTTCAAAGTCAATATCATTGATTCTATATGTGAGTCGGTGATATTCATACTTTGAATTCATACTCCTCCATGGAATTCAACTTATATTCTACAAATGAACTATGGAAATCATCCCCTACTCAGTATTAAGTTATGTAATCGAATCTAAATAGATGGACCACGTTTTGTGGGAAGCCTGGGGAGAAACTCAAAGCCCATGCAGCTTTTAATTTGTTGGGTTTTTGCGGTCCCCTCGGATTTTCTATGAAAAAATCGACCCAGGTCCTAACTGTGAGCATTTTCAGATCATGACAATGGAATCAAAACCTACTAAAAGGGCGATATTTGATACTGAGTTCATTAGCATAATGAACGCGAAGGAAAACATTATATATTTGGCAGCTATGTTAGTCGTGGACGAACAAGGGAATCAAATATATGAGAAAGAATGATATGTAACCCACAACCTTAAAGGGTATGCACCCCATACTTATAAGTAAGGTTTAGCACTTGCAAATTCCCCCAAGTATCGTCCAGATAGAGGGGAGGTCAAAACAAAATATAGGAGAAGAAGCGCAAAGCAACTTGGCTGTTTACAATTATTGATAAGACGCCTACAAAAGAACCTCAATAACAAGTATTTCTATTGAAAGGGACCCACTCAAACAGACTTATTACTTCTTGATAAATGCAGAGCCCCCAAAATTTGCTATAACCTCAAAAAAATCCCCAATGTGTCAAATATGAAGGCATACATCATCCTTTAGCGGAAATTCAATATTACAAACAATTTTTATTTGACCCTGAATCTGAAGAATACAAATCCCTCGGGAGTAAATTATTCCTGAAACGTATGAAAACTTACCAAAGAAAAAGAGACGCCTATAAAAATAGTAACAAGAAAATTAAGAGAAGATTCTAAACTCAAAACTTCCTATTAGTAAGTAACTGTGGAATAAATTAACCATATATATATAAACTATAATTATTTTAGGCCTACCCAAAAAATAGGATACCAGAGTAATTATGTGCTGCACGTTTACCTATTCATGTGTTTATGACTCGAGAAATATAATATAAAATTAAATCGTATATTGATTATTAGCTACGCTTTAAAGTTATATCTCAACCAGTCATAGAGATATATCACGACCAGAATTAAGATCGGAAGTCCTAACTTTATTTCCTAACCTATCTAATCATAAAATATTTATTCTGTGTTACGCCTAGAAATCAGTTTTCTTTGGCCAATGCCACAAAATGATTACATAATAAGAAATAACCTAAGTAAAAATTAAAGTGCCTTTGAAAAAAAATATAATAATAAGAAAGCAGTAAACAAACGACGTTTACAAAAAATGTGTTAAATTAATGAGAAATTAATTCTAGAAATAAAAAATAAGATGAGGCTTAAGAATATCATCATAATCCTCGTTGTTCACGCAGTGGCCCAAGACATTGTAAAACATGGAGTAATATCCAAGCAGAAAAATTCATTGCTAGCTAGCCATGACGCTTGGAAGATCTTTATGAAGTTGGACCCCAAACCCTTCGAGACCTTGTTTCAACAAGTAACAAGACTAGAAAGAAACACGAATGAACTCAAAGAATCGACCAATTTCTAGTGAAACATACTATTGGCTGTATGTTTCGTATTCACGACTTCCCTGACCATAAGAACCCTATTGACTTTTAATTACGGAAAATCCTAAGACTAAGAAGACGAAAACCAAGAGAAGAACACGGGGAAACAGCTGAAATGCAGAGGTTAAACCCGGAGCCCCATGAGAACGTCTAAGCCAAGAAATAGGGAAGACATTAGAAAACGAGTGGGTATAGAGGTCTCCACTCGTCCTTGTTATGTCTTGTTCCCTCATTTTAGTATCGTTTACGTAAAACCGTGTGGTTACGACGCTGCAACATGCGTTTATTATACAGCACGGACGTGCGTGAACTATGCAGGCATGAAGTATGTTGTAAAATTAGACCTCAAACTTAATAATGTAGGGTAAATTATGTTTTAATTAACAAGTATTGAAGAATTATGTAAGCCCTTTATCGATGTTTCCGTTCTCAAAACAAATTTGAAGACATCTCTGTTTTAGATTTCCCAATGGGATTTATGTCGTTTTATTATAAAAAAAAAATTTTTTTTCGTTGTGAGTACTAATATTGGTGTATTTATTTAACTCTGTGTCGTAGCGTAGGGTTTATGTCCCCAATTAATGCGTGACTTATTTGTACTATGAGTATTTACTTCAAAGAACGTGTGATTCTGCCTCGTTATTTCTATTACAGGAAGTGGATTGACACATTGGATATCGAGCATTACAATGAGTTTCCCAGTGCAGATACAACCTAGTAGCATCTATTTTCATCATACCTCAACTAACGAAGAGTACTCACCATACACTCCAGGCAATTTTCATCCCAGCTTCATCTACGAAAACAACAGTTACCTTGGATCATTGTTTCTTCGACCACAAACCATATTACGTATCAGGTAACATTATATTTGAATCTCAGTATCCAGGGCTTTATCGAACTATATAATCACATAAATGCTGAGAACCCCATCGATCAGTACAAGATATAAATTCAGAAATATCGCCCTTGATAATCATTATAGACCCCAGAATCATTTGACAGTATAGTGATGATATTTGAAATTAAATGATATTTAACGATATTTGAAGTTAGATGATGTTTGAAGATATTTGAAGATATTTGAAGTTGAAATTAAAGACAATATGTAGAAAGAGTCACTATAGTTTGATGTCAACCCGTTCCAAATACAAACTTCAATTCCCCCGTGATTAACCTAGGAATCACCGCAAAAGTTAATCGACGCAAGCCATGAGCTAACAATCTTATAAAAGGCACAAATGAACCATTTTACGCGAAAATACATTCTCTAGGTGCCTCAAAATATCCTAAAAATGATATGCTGAGAAAAAATAAACACACTCCCAGTGTTCGACCCCTTAATGATAAGGCACCCTATGAACTATAAAAAAAGGCAGGTGAAAATGAACCCTGATAGCATATGCCAACACTTGTAGTGGGAATCATCATTTCCCAGTTAACTTGTCGTGTGAACACAATCAGGCTCGGACTGTTCCATGAAGAAACCATAACATAGGTGCTTCAAAATTTTTGCCAAGATAAAAAGAGTGAAGGACAATAAATTACAACAGAAGGATGGAGTACACTAAAGACTCGAAGGTGATGAAATAGATGTGAGTTTACATATGTTACTTCCTAATAACTTTGATAACTCAAAAATCCTAATAGTGAAAGTGTTTTAATGTTACCAGTGAATATGGTAAACCCAATATTGTTTGTTATAAATCATTTATGTATGTATCGCTAGACGTTCAAGTAGATTAAGGTGTAGTATTATCATGTCATTCATTTAATGTAGCGTAGATAGAATGTAATATGCCATATAGACAGCAAAATAAAAAAATAGCCATGTAAAAAATTGAGTTAACAAAAATCTTTAGTATTGTAGCTAGCCTAGAACCATGAATAATCTTAGTCCGGTAGATGAATTTTAGATAGGGACGTAGAACAAAAAAAAGAAAAGCAATAGAGAAAATTTTTAGCACTCCTGATTAAGCCATAACATAAATATAAAATAATTATGTAGAGAAAATAGTTAATAAATAGCGAACATTTTAAAAGCCCAAAGGCAAGCAATTACTAATGACGGGGCGTCATTAATTGATGGGAAGGGTAATATGTACCATGAGTAAAATGCGATGTATTTAAAATACCAAAATACAGTTCCTTTTTTCTAAAGATAATTCTGACTTCCTCTAATTAAGTTAAATCTAATTTCAAAAGTGAAAAATCCGTAATCAGCAAAGAGAAAAGTGCAGTCATCCCCAGACAAAGGACGGCGCTATCAAGCTTTAGATTTCGCTAAGAGAGTGAGTAATAAAAAAGATGTTACGTACAATATTTCTAAGGAAGTTTAAACGATAAGAACCGTGTGAACCCTTGAATCATCAGAAATATTTAAAAGAATTTATTGGACGAAAGGTTCGCATCCTTGGACCACTTGGGCCAATTATGAGCCAGTTCTTATAGCACAGGACTGAAGAGCTACCTTTGATAGTGGGGTAAAAATGTTTTTTGAAGGTATTCGTAGAGTAGAATCAGGACCATTCAGACAGAATTTTTTGGCGTACGTTCCTTGCAATTCTTTGAATAGTGTATCTCAGTCACCGTTATTGTCATTTGGAGTGACCCACTGCTGTTCACCTAAATATGTAAGTTTCAATAAATCTATTGCCTTTTTTATCTGTGTTTATTTCATTTTATATATCCGTATCTAACCTACTGATAGCTAATTAGCTCGCATGTCTCCAAGGTAACGCTCCCAGAGGAATCTGATCTCCAGATAGCTCAAGAAAAAAGAGGGCACATTTATATTTCTACATATTCTATTTTCTCCCATTAATTGAGGGCGGCGCTAGCCTAGTTGACACAACCTTTAGCGCTATAAGCGGCGCTATCGGAGAACTTATAAGGTGTAAGTTCGCAACTTCAAGGTACGATATTAGATTTGACGCGGTCAGTATTTAGTACCACATTTAGTATAGCCAGCATATTTTTTCCATCGCTACAATATCAAGTTTTGTGGGGATTTACTTGCGTCAAAAATAGATTCGGGAGAATAAAATAATATTTCCGTAAGTCTTTTTGTGGTACAATGGTCGCTGTTCCTGACTGTCAGGCGGAAGATCTGGGTTCGATTCTCCATCAGAGAAATTTTTTTATATATTGAATTTAAAGTTTAAAAGAGAAACTCAGTTTCTTTTTTAAATCCAATCTATTAAATCCTTCGGCTCAACAGGCGTCTCCAGAAGAATATCACAGTCGGCCTTCAGGTTACAGTTAAGTCTCCACTGCTTTGATAACATGTCGTACAACCGCATGCTCGAAAAAAAGTTGAAAAAAGAAAATCTTACTGTGCATTTGATTTGATTATTCAGGAATTAAAAGCCTTAACACAAGTATCTTCAAGAGCGGGGGGTTTTGGGGGCGGCAGCCCCCCAACTCTAACTTCTGACACGATCAGCTAACAGTTAGTCAAGCAATAATAAGTAACAAACTGTACAAAAACGTGCAGAAATTATTTGACAAAAAAATACGCTTTCTAAAGAGTTAAAGAGGCTGAGTCACAAGTTCGAACCTTAAAACGTACAGGGATTAGGAGGTACAGTTGGGGGGCTGCCGCC
>JAQQPU010001292.1:31615-59954 GCA_029168905.1 Artemia sp. Kazakhstan ARC1039 | reverse complement strand
TCTTCTATTACTCTTCTCTTCTATTACAAAGGCCATTTAAATCTCTTTTATTACTTTATCAATAGTTATATAGATAGAGTGTATCGATACTTTATATATATAGTTACTTTAATGTTCAGTCTTAAAGCCTTGCATATCCTTTTATCAAGATGAGTTCAGAAATAATTGGTAAAATTTCAGTTTCACACCTTTTACAGTCAATAGTAAAAATTAGGCTACTTTACATAGTCTATTTTTCACAAATCTTAGTAATTAAAAGCTACTTCAAGTTGAGGCCTAAAAAGTCATACCATGATTAAAAATTTAGGGTCTGGTGAGGAATAGTTTAGCCTCAAGGGTAGACATTAGAATAATAGTTCAACGACCATCAGTAAATCCTTTAGAACAGTAAATATATGGGGCGTATATGGTTCTTATGAAAGGTTTGCTCGTATAGATTTCAGAAGGGGCTCATTTGATTGGAAATTGAAAGTTCTAGTTCAATTTTTATGAGTCAAAAGATATCCGAGGGCAACTAGTCCCCCCCCCCCCCACACTCCTGTTTTTCCCCAAGCCCATCCGATAAAATTTTTATAATAGCCATTTCATTAAAAATAGTTCAAAGGTCAGATAAAAAAAATTCCTGTGTCGACGGAAACCACCAAGGCCCGGAGGCAGGCGTTATGAGCAATACTCTAGGGGCATATTCAGTTCTTATGGAAGGGATGCTCGTATAAACTTCGGAGAGGGCTCTTTTGATTTGAAATTGAAAGTTCAGGTTCACTTTTTAAGAGTCAAAAGAGATCGGAGGGCAACTAGCCCCCCTCTCCTCCACGCCCTATATGCATCAGATAAAAATTTTGATGTAGGCATTTTGTTAAAAATAGTTAAAAGTTCTGATAACAAAAAACTCCGGTGTCGACACAGCCCCCCAAGGGCCTGGGGGTAGGTGTTTTAAGTTATGCTTTGGGGGAATAGATGGTTTTTATGGAAGGGATGCTCGTATAAAATTCTTAGAGGGCTCATTTGATTGGAAATCGATAGTTGTAATTAACTTTTTCAGAATCTAAAGTGATTGGAGGGCACCTAGCCTGCCCCCACACTCCATTTATTTTTTTTCCAAGAGGCACTTCATATAGAAGGGGTCATCGTATAAACTTCAAAAGGGGCTCATTTGATTGGAAATCGAGAGTTCTAGTGCCCTTTTTAAGAAATTCAAATTCAAATTTTCAGATTCAAATTAATTTATTTAGCATAAAAAATACAAACAAATTTACAGCAGCCATCTACAAAAACTCGAAGCTTTTTTACGATGGCTCCAAATCTATTATTATAAAGCTCTACGTCCACATAAAAACTATCTCTTTACGGGGGAAAATCAGCACTTGAACTAAATCAACATAAAGAACATCTCCTAGTCTAAAAGGATTACATTCTAGAAATCACAAGTGAGAAATATCACATATAATCCTTAAAACATCCACTAAAAAAAAGTAGTATTGAGTATTCTGGAGCTCCGATGCAAGGTCATTCGCATTTTTAGTCTCATAACAGTGATTAGATTAGTTAGCTTTAAAAATTTCCCAAAATACCTCCGGTGAACACTTATTCAAACGTTGATAAATAAAAATTGCTAACTGGTAATCCCGTAACTGATAAATATTTAAAATTTTCAGACTTGTAAATCAATTCAACATGCTATTTTCAAACTGAATATAATTACCTAAAATACGAACTATTTTATTCTTTAAAATTTGGACCTTTCTAAAACTTGAAATAAAACTACTAGTCCATAGCATGCAACCATACGATAAATATGGGCTAACAATAGAATGATAAAGTAAAAGTAAAAAATTTGACGGTAGTTGATTTTTCAGTCTGTTTATCACACCCAACCCTCTTGAAATTTTAACTGCCACAAGATCATAATGTGATTTCCAACTTAAATTAAAATCTAGACTAAAGCCCAAGCATTTAACACCATTTATATGCTTTAAAAATTCACCGTTAAAAACAATTTTATTATCTAAAACACATGAAACTTCATTTCTACAAAATGTCACGAAATTTGTTTTTTAAATATTCACTACCAAATAACTAGAATTTGTAAAACTTATCAATTCAGCGAGGGCCTTATTTGTCTTCTCAATTAACTGGTTAAGACAAGTAGATGTAATCGTAAACACCGTGTAATCAGCAAAAGACGTTGTAAGTGCATCTGATATATAAAAACGCATGGTATCAACGTAAATTAGATAAAAAATTGGGCCAAGCACTGAACCCTGAGGCACACCAGAATTAACGATAAAAGTTTTGAAATAAAATTTATAATAGAGACTCGAGTAATGCGCTGGTTAAGATGAGATTCTAACCATTTCAGAATAACCCCTTGGATCCCTAACCGACTTAGCCTAAACAATAAAATTTTATGAACCACCGTGTCAAAAGCCTTTCTAAAGTCTATAAATACTGAAAGTACCAGTACACTTTTTTCGAGAGCACCATTGATGAAATCTATTCGGTGCTGGACTGCATGTATTGCAGAGTGGTTTTTCCTGAATCCAAATTGGGTATCACTAAGAAAACCGTAAGTAGTCAGATGGTTATAAAGTCGTCGACGCACCACTTTTTCATACAGCTTAGCAAATAGGGGCAATATTGAAATCGGCCTCCAATTAGACGGATTAGTCTTTGAACCCCCTTTGTGAAGCAGAATAACTTTAGCCTCTTTCAGCCGAGTAGGAAATTCACCTTTCTTCAAAGAAAGGCTAATCAAATAAACAATACAAGGCAACAAATATACCATAATATGCTTGAACGTTTTCAGATTAATTCCATCATTCCCTGAAGAACTTGATTTTTCCAATCCTATTATCAGTTTTAATTCTTCAACGTTCGTTTCATCTGCAGACATTTCCAATCCAACTCCCCTTTCATCACTAAACGTCTCATTAATTTCATTATTTTCATTAATTTCATTATTTTCACCAATCTTAGAAAAATATTCACCAAACAAATTACCCACCTCTTCATTCCATCAACAAATTTACCATCAAAGATCAAACTAGCAGGAGTCTCGGTCTCTTTCCGCTTATTTACGATTTCATTTATAATATTCCAATTCGTTTTCGTATTGCCTTTGTTTTCCTTAAATTTCTCTCCTTAATAATCGCGGATGCATGACCGCCTTGGCCTGTAACACGAGTCGGAATCCCAAATAATGGATAAAAATCATAACTGGAGAAAAGGTTTAAAAAATCCAAATTATCATTATATGAACTTAAAAGATCAAAATTAAAATCCCCCATGCAAATGCACTCCAGATTACTCAATTCTACTGCATCTAATAAACTACTAAAACCATTTTCAAACTCCTCCCGAACTCTACTCGGCGGCTTATCAGCCTCAGTAATCAATATATCCTTTCCACCAACTTCCAGCTCAAGAGTAAGAGATTCCGCCTTACCTTCTATCCAAACTGATAGGTCTTCCCTTATTTTATCAACAAAATTATCTTTAACCAAAAATGCCAAACCTCCACGTCCCATTCTCTCTCTATTCCTTACAATAAGCCTGTGTCCTGGAAAATTATATAACGACAGAACATGCTCAGAAGTTAGGAAAGTTTCACAAAGGCCAATCACATCAAATCTACTATTCACATTATCAATTAACTGGAGAATTTCATAATACGTTGAAGTTACATGGCAATTCCAATGACACAGGCAAAACGATCTTGCATTCACCTCTAATCCTGAAGAAATCACATCCACATGACAACTATCTCTTTGCGGGGAAAAATCAACATTTATATTTTCCGGAAGTAAATCATCATAAAGAACATCTCCCACTCTAAAAAGATTACTCTCTAGAAAACGCAAGTGAGAAATATCACCCATTATCCTTACAACATCCACTCAAAAAAAAGAGCAACAAAAACAGAAGTAAAAAAAAAAAAGGAAAAAAAAAGACTTAGTTAGAAAGACTTCTAACTAAATCAACTATGAAAAATTCAGTAAGCATCAGCTAGGCTATAGATCCGACGCGGTGCGCTTTGGCTGGATAATTTCGCGAAAGTGTGACCTTTGTCTGTCCAAACATTTTTCACACCGAACTTGTCCTGTGCACTATTTAATATTGCCTTTCTACGTTTCGCAAGAAATTCACTAAATTAAATTCTGGATCCAGCTAATTTTTATTTAGTTTTAAACACTTTGTACGCAAGTTCTTTTGATACCAACTTCACTAAATCTGGGGCCACAGGATCTAGATTTCTGTGGGCTAAATTTCGAGAATCTTCCGTAGAGTTGAGTCTGAAACGCTGAATCGACACAAAATGTTCCCTAGTAATAGTCGAAACTCCCATAGTTGACTTAACAAGGCTTAGGACAGACATATCAAGATCTGAGCCAGGTGTCTATCTTATTCCTGAGAATGTCAGACAGTCTTGCATAGCTTCCTGTTCAAAATCATCAAGCTTGTTCTCCAAGCTCTTTTCCCCCAAATACACCTGATAAAAATTTGAGGTAGCCCTTTTGTTAAAAATAGTTCAAAGATCATATAACAAAAGCTCCTTTACGTATTATCATTTCGTTAAAAATAGTTCAAAGATCAGATACGAAAAACTCCTGTGTCAACACCCCCCCCCCCACAGGGCCGGAAAAGGCGTTGTAAGTAATGCTCTGGGGGCATATATGGTTCTTATGGAAGGTATGCTCGTATAAATTTCAGAGAGGGTTCATTTGAACGGAAATTGAAACTTGTAGTTCATTTTCTCAGAGGGAAAAAAGATCAGAAGGCGACTAGCCCCTCCCACCCTCCACGCCTTTGGTTATATCGGATGGATAAAACCCATCCGATACAAATTTCAGCTGACCATTTTGTTAAAAATAGTTCAACCATAAACTCCAGGGTCGACACAACCCCCCAGGGCCTAGGGATAGGTGTTGCAAGTAATACTCTGGGGATGTATATGGTTCTTATAGAAGTGATACTCACATAAACTTCAGAGAGGGCTCATTTGATTGAAAATAGAAAGTTCTAATTTATTTTAAAGAGACCAAAGCTTAATCTAGTCCCCCCACGCCCTTTTTCTCCAAACACATCCGATAAAAATTTTGAGATAGCAATTTTGTTAAAAATATTTCAAACATCAGATAATAAAAACTCCAAGGTTGACACAAACCCTTTTTTTTCACTTTGGTATTGTGACTTTGATATCAGCTTTGTTACTTTGATGAATATTTGATTTTTTTTTAAGTTTAATTTTTAAATAAGGTATTTTTAAAAACTTGAATTTTTTTGCAATCAAAACGAACAAAAATAAATTAATAATTATTTTCTGAAAAATTAGTTTTTCAAAGAAAACGAACATAAATTAAATAAACAATCAATACAAACCAACATACAGTTTATATTAATGTAAATTAATAAATAAATCCTAAAACGAGTATAACTTAAATTGAATATGCAAATCAAGCTTGAAACGAACAAAAAACACCACAAACAGGAGCTTGGGTATGACCTCCTTCTCTCACTGTAAAAGTCTAAAACCTACTGTATCATTGGTGCTTTCAGGATAAACTTTCAGGATAAGATAAGGAGGATGTTGAACTTAATCGAAAAGCACTATATTGATTCAGGCTATTAAAAGCGTGTAGCAGCTATAACCTTGAGAAAAAAATGCGGTACGTAATATGCTTTAATTGTCCGAAATAAAAAAAAACGTTTCAAGCGAATAATTCTCCCTAAACTATGTAATTCAACAGGAATACCACAATTTGTATACACAGTACCATTTAGGAAGATTTTCAAAAAATAAAATAAGCGTAAACTTCCTTCGGTATATTCACAATTTTGCAAAATATTTACTTCATTTACCCCCGTGGGCCTGAAGTTCAGCATTAATCCAAAATTATAAAATAGCCAACATAGCAACAGCTCTTTCCAACCGTATTTCAAAACGCAATCACAAACACAGTTTTCATTCATGGTATCCACTTCTTATACAGGGATATTTAAAGTTGTATGTATGTAAAAGTTATTAAGTGTTTTAAAGATGTTCTTTATTAATTGTTTCGATAAATGTTATGATGTTTATTTTTTTCTTTCTCATATTCCTTTTGTTGTCGTTTTTCTACGAACTCCGTCTCTGTGTACTTTTTTAGAACTGTATGACAGGTCAGAAATAAATAAATAAGTATGCATACTGCTACTGCTATTTATACTTCTACTGGTAATACTACAAATAAGACTAAGGGCATTAAGAAGAAAATTTCAGGAAATCTTGGGAGGGATTTTGAATTGAAATAAAACACGCTATATGTATGTATGCTGTCAAAAGGATGTGTCAGTAGTATCTCAAGAACGACTACATAAAGGGCATGTAGAGGGGTATGTTGAACTAAGAAAGATGTACTATATGTATAACGTTGCTACAAGTGATAATAATACAACTACTGCTGCTGCTATCAGTGCTAATATTATTAAGGCTATTGGTATTAATGTGGAACTTTCCGAGGTTTTTGAGGGGGACGTTGGGTACTGTTAAAACAGACTACGTGTATTTAGGTCATCCAAATTGCGTACCAAGAATATTCCAGAAACAGATTAATGTATAAAGTTAGAACTATAACGGCATCGGGAGGTAATGTTCAACAAGAACGAAAAGGCATAATGTGGATGCTATTGCTGCTACTACTATTAATGCTAGGTTACTTCTGCTATTGCTAATACTACTCTCAATGCTCCTACTATTATTTCTGCTACTACGGCTGCTACTATTCCTAATGCTAAAGGTAATAGTAAAACTTCCTAGGAAAGGTGAGGGCGATGGGTGTATAAGCAATATCCTTAGGGTATTAAGCTCAGACTTCCAGTGCAGCCAATATTACTAACACTTTTGCTACTACTTCTACTACTGTCACTACTGCTACTTTTACTGCTACTATTGAACTAAATCATAATAGTTTAAGTGCATCCAGGTTGTCAAAATAAACAAGATAGTCAGGATATCCAGATGAGATATTTAGGACTTGGATAGGGTATAAAGTAGAAACTTTCTGGTGAAATTTAAGTTGCCTTAAAACTAAATCAAGAGACACTATGTGCATGCTGGTTGTTACTAAGACGTCTCTGAAAATATCTTAAGAAGGACTGAGGAGATTCTTTTCTAAGCCAATGAAACCTATGTCAATTTGAAACAAACAAAAACTAATTTAATTATTCTCCTTAAAAAGAGTTTTTCAAAGAAAAATAAAGAGAAAATTAAAGCAGAAATAAGTATTGATGTTTCAGAAACTAGCAGAATTAAATTAAATTAAAGCAGAAAATTAAATCAGAAACTAGCAGAATAAGTATTGATGTTGATTTTTGGTAGTTTTAAGCTTGAAAAATTATTTGACTTCATTTCTGCTCATCTTTGGTTTAATGTAGCTCTTTAATTCACTTTTAAAAACTTTTTTGTAGAAAAAGTTTTTAAAATTAATACTAAACAGATTGAAATAAAATTTATATATAAAAAAATCCAGCAGAGGTAAGGCAGTGGCGGACCCAGGGGGGATGATGGAGGAGCCCCCCAAAATGTTGTCTAAAGTTGTGTAATTTACTTAATTAACGCAAGATTGCGTAAATTTAACTTGCTCCTAACGCAAGTTTATCAGAACATCCTATTTTGCGCCCCCCCCTAAAACAAAATCCTGGATCCGAACATTAGGTAAGGTGGCCAATAATGAATTTGTATTTGATAGTACATTTCATAGATCTCAAGTTGGCAATACAGGGCTTGAGTTCAATCCAAGCTGTCACAAACCTGACGGAGAAAAAAACCTATCGGTCAAATTCAATCCTATAAAACATCAAAGAAAGTTAGGTGAAGCTTTTATGTCTGGCCCCCCTTTGATTATTTAATTAGATTTAACTACTGAAAGTCCCTTTAGCCGCAATCCTTATGCAGTTTCCAATTCGCTTAGATATGAGAGTGAAGTTTCTGATTAAATACAATTTTTGTAACTTAAATAAAACTTATGGCTTAGGCTATACCTATTTTATCTGCTCTCGGGGAGATTATTAAAATTTATTTGCCTGTAAGAGGAAGATTTAGCTCTCTATACGTTGAAAGTCAATGATGCAACCTTATTCAAAATTTCTTGGAGTTTGACATATATTTTCTGGAATCGTATGCTGTGTCTAGATGCCCTAGAATGGTAAATATTGTATAGGAGACTGCCTCCATAAGTTCTTGATGGGCTATTTGGTTATGTTTACACGTTAGCAACTTTCTCTGTCTCTAAAGAAAAAATATTCCAAGATTTTAAACCAGTTAAACCTGGGATCAAACTGATTTCTTCTCACAAAGAAGAAATACGACTAGAAAATAAGTCTTTAAAAATTAGTACAGGACGCCTTAAAGTGTGATCTATGGCTCTAACCTTTTGGAAACGAAATTCTTCCTCTTCATGATCCCTGCAACTTGACCTAAACTGAGTGAATAAACAATTTTGTTTGTAGGTTAATTGTGAGTCAGAACAACTTTTAATGTTAGGTTAGTTTCATGGATAAAAAGTGAACATTACAGGTCAAATTTGGCAACAGAGTGCCAAACTGTTATATGAGAACTAAGAAGTAGCTACAGTCAGGTTCCTCGTTTTTTTTTATATTTTCAAATACAGCTCACCATTTATTTTCTCTTTTTTCGGTTTGCAATAGTTGACAAGCAACAATGAATATCATCGGATAAAGGTGAAACACTTTAAGGAACATTCTAAAGAATACTATCACAAAAAAATATCTGAGTTTTAAATCTAGCCTGATTTAACTTTTGGGTAAGCATCATTTTGTATGGGTATCTGAGTATTTGTATGTCTCAACAGGATTTTTCATACATTTATATCAAACAATCTAATGGATGTTGGCTCTTTAAGTGTAAAATAATCGAGAGACTGCACGAAACCCTTACTTAGACAATATTTTCTAGGGATATAACAGTCAAAGATATGGTAACCAATTTCATCTTTCGTACATCATCTATTGCTTTAAAGCTTGACATACAATTGTTAGTGATTTCCTATTTGAAACAAAGTCAGGTCATCAAGGTATAATTCAAATTTAAGATGCTCTCTGAGTAGTAATCTCAAAGCCACAATTACCAATACAAGTCTACACGATAAACTCTCAAAAATACAACATCATGCCTAAGGGCACACTGAAATGGCATATATACTACTATTTAATGACGTATTCTCAACCTCTTCATTATTCACCACAACTGAAACAGTTCATTCCACGAATCTGTGAATCTGTAGTGTCTCGTCAGAATAAATGTCGGGAAAAAAGCAGCCCCCAAGGCTACCACCCGAGAAGGATATTCCCACTGAAACCCTTGGCCAGTCGCCCTTCCTACATACTTCTAAAACTCTTTCTAGACCCCCCCCCCCCCCAAACTACAAAAACAGTCCGCCACTTGTCAGGAATTCAGGCATTAGCCACAACTAACTCTAATGAAAGAGGTGAGAGGTCTGGCAAAAAGAGGAAAAAGGATGAAACTCGTTCGCCAGTGATAGTGCAACTCCTCCCTTCAAGTGTCCCAGAAACTAGTAGTACAGATTACCCCAATCATTATACTGTCTCAATCAAGAAAATCAATGGCCAACCCTTTTCAAAAGATTGAATATTGCAAATTAGGAAAGCTGTTTTTCTGATCACCAAGGTAAATTTTGAACTTGTTTTCAAGCAGGACGAGTCTATTGATATTTACTTTACGTCTTCTCAAGCGGCAGACCATGTGCTGTCAAAATCCAAAGAAATAATTCTTGATGGCTCGAAAATTTTAGCCACAAAAAAATGTGAAAAGTTACACAAGTATGTGCTTTATGGTGTTGATACCAGTGTAAAAGTGGAGGAAATACAAACTGAACTAATAGATTCTTCAGGCCTCCTCATAAATCCTTCAACTGTAATAAGGCTAAGTTTAAACAAAGAAGGAGTCCTTCACCCAAGCCGTTTAATCCTCATTTCCTGCAAAGTTGAGCTAAACAGAGAAACATTCTTGTACGGTATGTCCCTTTTTTATAAGATTTATAAGCCTAAGCCCCTACAATGCTCTACTTGTCTGGCCCACGGCCAAAGCAAAAAATACTGCAAACAGTCCCATCTGTCTTGCCTTAAGTGTGGGAAAACAGGCCACGCAATTAGTGAATGCCCTGAGTCAGACCCTTTCTGCAGAAATTGTAACCGTAAGGGACACAAAGCCCTCCAAAAAAAATCTTGCCCGGCTCACCAAAGGCGAGTCGTAATCCTTAGAACATCGGATAAAATGAACCTACCCTACTTAGTTGTAGCTGCAAGAATCCCTCAGCAACCCACACCCAATCGGCCCAGTAGATGCCAAGCAACAGTTGTTGTAGAAGATGCAAATACAGTATCATTTCCTAAAGAGGCAAACAATGTTCATACTCAAGGTATTAGTCAGTCCCCCTATCCCTTACCTAAGTTTACTTCAACATCCTGCCCCCCAAAAGATTCATCCGAAAGTTGCCAAGAAGGGCAAGGACTTGCAACTTATCTCACAGTCAGTCACTTAATTGAGGCTAGTGATGAACCTGAGGAAACCAAAAATATTCTCAAGAAGAAAGCTATCACCAAACTCCTAGGCGATGACATTTTGCAAACAGCTATAGCTCAATTATCAAACAGTTCGTGGTAGCGAACTGTAAGAAAGGAGCGACCCGGCTAAATGGTAACCGAAGCTCTAAAAAACGGAATTTTGATACCAATAGATACATAAAAAGAATCAGATTTTAATTCTGATTTCAAATATATATGTTTCATCAAGTTTAATCTTACCCATCAAAAGTTACGCGCCTGAGAAAATTTGGCTGATTTTCGAAAAAAGGGAGAAAGACCCCCTAAAAGTTATAGAACCTTAATGAAAATCACACCATCATATTCAGCGTATCAGAGAACCCTACTGTAGAGGTTTCAAGCTGCTATCTACAAAAATGTGGAATTTTCCATTTTTTGCCAAGATCACGGATGTGTGTTTATTTTTTTTTTTCTTTTTCCCAGGGGTGATCGTATCGACCCAGTGGTCCTAGAATATCGTGGGAGGGCTCATTGGATCGGAAATTAAAAGTTCTAGTGCCCTTTTTAAGTGATCAAAAAGTGGAGGGCAACTAGGCCCCCTCCCACGCTCATTTTTTTCCCAAAGTTACCCGATCAAAATTTTGAGAAAGCCATTTTGTTCAGCATGGTAGAAAATATTATAACTATGTCTTTTAGGATAAATTAATCCCTCAAAGCCCCCAGGGGGAGGGCTGAAAGTTATGAACTTTACCCAATGTTAACATATAGTATTGGTTATTGGGAAGTATACAGACGTTTTCAGGGGGAATTTTTTCTGGTAGTGGGGGGTGGGGATGGGTCCGGGGTTATATGGGAGGATCTTTTCATGAAGGAAGTTTTCATGGGGGATGGGACATGGCTATGAGAGGGGTGCCAGATTTCCCATCATTATTTAAAACAAAAATCAGAAATTAAATATAAAAAAACAAGTTTTTCAACTGAAAGTAAGGAACAACATCAAAACTTAAACCAAACAAAAAATATTAGCTATATGATTGGGTTCACCTTCTAGTCAATGCCTCACTCTTTAAGCCAAAGATTTTTTAGTACTTTCATAAGAGCTATTTATTCTAATTAACGGCCTTTGTGATTAAGGGATTGGAACAAAATTCGAACTTTAGCTTAAAGAGCAAGGTATTGACTTGGGTTACGTAAGTTAATTTGTAAATTACGTCAGAACCAAATTTAGAGACAGCCATTTAGCAAAAGAAAAGTAAAATTTTTATGCAAATTTTGTTTACTTATTCAATGACGGTGAGCCAAAATAAAAGCTGCATTAACTAAAAAACGATCAGAAATTAAATAAAAAAAACAAGTTTTTTAAACTGAAAGTAGGGAGCGACATTAAAACTTAAAACGAACAGAAATTATTCCGTATATGAAAGGGGCTGTCCCCTTCTGAGTTTCAATATTCAAATCAAGCAAATGATGAAACTTTGACCACAATGGATATTTAAATGTACACTATGCAAGATTTTACGTTTCTCACGAAATTATCACTGCGCATTAATGTTGTTTTTAACTATTACGATGACCAAAATAATTTGCGCAACAACCCCTTAGCTAGCCCTGATAGCCCCTTAAGCCATATTAACTGTGAATATCTCGACACTTTTGATTTTGTAAAAAATGTAAAACCTAAGCTAATGGAAGAGACCAAACTTAATATAATCTGCTTTAACATCAGAAGCATAAGAGATAAGTGGACTAATTTTAAAGATTTAATTTTAATCAACGGTTACTGCCCTTTCGACGTAATTGGAATAACGGAGACGTGGCTTTCAGAAATTAATAATACTAATGAATTTTCCCTCCCTGGCTTTCAAGCTATTCATATTGAAAGAAAATTAACCAAGTCCTCTGGTGGCATTTCTCTTTACATCCGGTCAAGTCTAAAATTCACCAGGCTATTACACTGTGAATCCTTATTCTCACAACCTAAAAATAATAGATGCATTTATTCAATACTTACTTAGGTCCCAGCCATCCTCGTGGGACGCTTTGGGGTCACTCCTCTTGCTAGCTCATGCGTAAGGGCTCGGTACATTGCTCTATCTGGTGCGACACGGGGCTATCTTGACGTTGTCGAAGTGGAAGTTCTCCATCCATCGTTTTCGTGGTGTGCCTCGTGGACGAAGGCCATGGAGGGATCCTTCAAGAGCAATTTTCGGAAGGCGGCTCGGCTCCATTCGCTTGACGTGGCCGACCCAGTGCAGTTGTTGCTTCTTGATTTTACTGAGTATAGTTTCAGTGGACTGGAGCCTTTCACGTACTTCCAAATTTGTGATTCGGTCAGTGTATTTGATTCTAGAAATGCGACGGAGGCATCTCACCTCAAAAGCAAGTGTTATTTCGTCTTCGGTTTTCAGAGTCCATGTTTCACATCCATATTTAACTATGGGGATTACTAAACTGTTGAATAGTCGCATTTTGAGTTTGTTGGATAGGTGGTTACTTTTCCAGAGGTTGGCTAGTCTTTGGAAGCTAGAGCTAGCAAGTGCAAGTCTACGTTTCACGTCAGAGCTATGGCAATTATCTGAGGAGAGTAGGCTACCAAGGTACAGGAAGTGGTCAACCGTTTCAACCAGTCTTTCGCCTATGATGATAATGGGCGGGTTGTCTAGTTCACGTCTCGTAGTTACCATGACTTTGGTCTTGCTGGCATTGATCTCCATCCCGAACGGCTTTGTAGTATCGTAGAGTTTATCAGCTTGTGCCTGAAATTCTTGTGTAGAGTTGGCTAGCTCATCAATATCATCAGCGTAAGCAAGATTCTCTATTAGCACCCCTCCTATTGTTGCGCCATATTCCGACTGCATCATTGACAGAACGGCATTTAGAAAGAGGTTGAAGAGATGTGGTGATAAAATACAACCGTGGAGTACTCCTGACGAAGTTGTAAACTCTTCTGACAACCCATCAACGGTTATTACTTGGCCTCGGAACTGACCGTACAGACTCTTGATTATTTGGACTATCTCATAAGGGATGCCGTAGTGAAGGAGGATATGCCGAAGTCCTTCGCGCCATATCAGGTCAAATGCCTGACGGAAATCAACGAATAGTTGGTAGAGTTCTTCGTTGAATTCGATGTGTCGTTCCATGAGTTGCCGAACGACAAATATCTGATTGATTGTTGATCTTCCAGGGCGGAAGCGGGCCTGATATTCTCCAATGGCAAAGGCAGTTGTTGCTTGTATGCGTCGGAGTAGGACTTTTGTCAGGACACGTGACTGATGGCTCGTGAGGCTGATCGGACGGTAGTTTCCGCACTCTTCTTTGACCCATTTTTGTGAATGGGTACAATGGCAGCCTTGCACCACTGACGGGGTACGTGACCGATTTCCCACACCGCAGACACAATGGCATGGTACAGATCAGTTACATCATCCGATCCGACGTTAATGAGTTCAGCGGTGACTCCGGCTGGGCCAGGGGCTTTTCCTTGTTTGAGCGACTTGATTGCTGACTCGGTTTCTGACTTGAGTGGGGGGTGGTGGTCTGAGTTCTTGGTCGGTTATGGGGAAGCGGGTTAGTATTTTAGGATCCGCAGCTACTGGGGGACTCAGTTTATTGTTAAAATATTCTTTCCATCATTCAAGTTTCATCTTTGAATCGTAGATCTCATTTCCGTCTTTGTCCAGGATCACTGATGTTTGCAGCTCTTTTTTTCCGGCTTAACTCGCGTACCATTCTGAAAACTGCTCCGCTATTCCCCTTCTTGGACAGTACTTCGCAGTCTTCGCATTTCTTCCGCAGGTGGTTACGTAGTGCCTTTCTGATCTCTGGCTCTACTCTTCTCTTGAGGAGCTTGTAAGTATCCCAACTGTGACGGTCAGATTTATTGCAAAAAGTCGCTTATCCTCGCATAGCGCAATGATCTCATCTGTGATCCATGGTTTTTCATTTGGAGTTTTTCTTCCAAGGACGTCATTCGCTGTCTCTATGATTGCTGATGTAGCCTGCTCGGTCAGGGAGTCTATCTCATTAGCGGTGGTCAAGGGAGAATGATTTTCCAGGATCTCTCGGAATTTTTCAGATAGTGTGGAAGTGTAGGTCTGCCTTTTTGCAGGATCCCGCAGCAGATCCAGCCGGAATCTTGGGATTTTTGTTGCTTTTTGCAATTTTCTCATTCTTAGCTTGAACCTTGACATCAGGAGAGTGTGGTCAGAGTCGAAGTCTGCTCCAGGTAATGCTACTGTGTCTAGTACGGAAGACTTCCAGCGCTTCAATATCAGGATATAATCAATCATGTTCTCGGTTTTACCGTCTGGGGATCTCCAGGTCACTTTACGTCGATGGCGGTGTTTGAAAATTGTGTTCGTTAAGAATAACTCGTTTTCTCGGCAGAAGTCGAGCAATCGTTCCCCTCTCGCATTGAGTTTTTCGTGACCAAAAGTCCCCATTACAACGGATCGACCGGTATTATCCATACCTACTATAGCGTTAAAGTCCCCCATGACAATCAGTGCGTCTTTCTTATGGATTTGGTCAATGACGCTTTGTAGTGTGAAATAGAATTCATCGCATTCTTCCCTACTTCTGGTGGAGTCTGGGGCATAGACTTGGACGACAGAGATATTCTTGGCAGCTCCCTTTAGTCGTAAGACGGCTATTATTTCTGAGACTGGGGTGAAGGAGATTAGAGATTTTTTTGGCAGTTGATGATACGAAGAATCCTACACCTTGTCGATGAACTCCGTCCTTGCGGCCGGACAACAAGAGGGAGGCTCCAGAGAGGTTTTCCTCACTCGTTAGGGGGAGGTGAGTCTCAGAGAGGCCAATAACATCCCAATTGTACCTCTGTAGTTCTCTAAGGGCAAGATCTAGTTTTCCCGGTTTGGCAAGTGTTTGGATGTTTAGCGTGCCAAAGTGTAGGGAGGTTTTTGTCGGAACAGAACAACCGTGTGGATTTTCACCCCGAATGGGGGTCGTCCTAGGCCTAGGATCTTCGGCTGCCCCGGACGCGGCAGCATGTAAAATCGTATTATTATCATTCAAGATTGGTTGTTCGTCGGTTACCCCGGACGCGGTAGCATGTAAAATCGCATTTTCATCATTCAAAATTCGTTGTTCGTCGGTTAACCCGGACGCGGTAGCAGATGTTCGCATAATACTGGACCCTTTATTCAGGATTTCAAGAGAGGTGGTTTCTTGGCTAAATGGGTGGTGGCGGCAAGCCACTCCTCTCCACCACCTTGCAGAGGCTGTTGTCCATAAATCTGGATCCTCCGTCCTTTCGCAGTTGTCCTCCTATAGGGGATCCTCCCACGATGGTGTTCTGCTTCACCAAGCAATTTAACCCATTGCTGGGAGAAGGTTTGTAACTGACGGGACGTGTCCACACGCCGGTGGGCGCTGCTGAGTGTACATCCGAGGGGCCTTCTTCCTCCTCTGCCTGTATTTACGGCCCCCGGGCGAGGGTGCCCCAGTTTCAATTTGATACATTTACCTTAAGTGGTCTTCTTCCAACAATCCTTTTTCCTACTAGAGTTGATCCTATGAGGTCTACCGCTACTGTAATTTATAACATTTTTGTATCCAATTCCCTGGGAAACCACCTGTCCTCCAAAACAATATTCTCTGACCTGTCAGACCACTTTCCAATCTATCTCTCCCTATCTTTCCAACCAACTACTAAACACCCCAGAACTAATACCCCTACGTCTAATAGAATATATTTTATTGTGAATATGAACCGGTTCACGGATCGTTTGAAATCCTTTGACTGGTCCAAGGTTTTGGATTGTCAGGATGTTAATTCAGCCACAAATGGCTTTACATAGGGACTGAGTGATCTTATCAGTTCAACCTTTCCAGTCTGTAAATCAAACCGAAAAATTACCTATATACACCCCTGGATGTCCAATAGCCTGATAATCTCTTCATACTGTAAAAATGACCTGTATAAGTTAGCTTGCAAAACCAGTAGCGTTATTGACCTAACTAATTATAAAAAATACAAAAACTTATATACCAAAATCATCCTTGAAACAAAAAAATAATTATTATTCAAAAATCACTCACTGGAAAGGGAACTTGCAAAAAATTGGGTCAACAATAAATGAAATTCTTTCAAAAAAAAGGAATTCAAGATCTATACCTATTAACCTTAAGGACATCAGTGGCAGATTAATTGACCCAATTTCAGTACTGGATGCTTTTAATAATTATTTCATCAATATTCCAAATGCTAACTCCTGTTCCCCCTCCGAGTCAGTACAACCTAGCAAGAATCCCATATCCATGTTTTTCTCTCCAACTGATAGTAATGAGGTGCTTCAAGTTATCGAATCTCTCTCTAATGGTAGTACACCTGACTTCCTTGGGATAAGTAATAAGCTTCTTAGAACTGCATCTTTCTATGTTTGTGAAACCATTGTGCATATAGCAAACCTCTCTATGATCAATGGAGTCTTCCCAGAAATATTTAAATCAGCAATTGTTATCCCGATTCATTAAAAAAGGCGATCCGTCTGAGATAAGTAATTATCGTCCAATCTCACTTCTCCCAGTTTTATCCAAAGTGCTCGTGAGAATTATCTTCCGACGTCTTTCTTCCTTTTTATTTGGGGTTAATCCTTCAGATTCGTTGATTTCCTCTCATCAATATGACTTCCGTTCCAAATTTTCAACTGCTCATGCACTAATCGACGCCACACAGTTTATCCGTTCCCAACTTGACCTTAAAAATACTGTAATTGGCTCATTTCTGTATTTTTCTAAGGCCTTTGACATGGTTGATCACAGTGTTTTATTAAGTAAACGCAAGAACAAAGGGATTTGTGGAATTCCTTCCTCATGGTTCGGCTCTTATCTCTCTGGTAGAGTACAGAGTGTGAGTCTGGGCGGCATGACCTCGCATCCCCTACTGTCCAGAGGGGCGTCCTGCAGGGCTCTGTTTTTGGTCCAATACTTTTTCTCCTTTATATTAATCATTTGGTTACAGGCCTGGGTCCATCAGTGCACCCAGTACTTTTAGCTAACGATAGCAACTTTTTCATCACCGGCCCTAATTTACCATCCGTCGTCACCTCTGCTCAAATCCTTCTGAATAGAGTACAGGAATGGTCTCTCGTTAACTGCATGACCATTAACAGCAAGAAAAGTCAGGTTGTATTATTTCAAACCCTTTACAAAAAAATGAACATCAGCAAGCACTTGGCCTAAAATAGTCCACCAATCTCCTCCCGCAGGTCGAAGTTGCCAAGTTTCATGGTGTCCACACAGACTCCTCCCTATCATTTGCAACTCATGTTTCCTACATCAGAGCCAAAATCTTGCGACAGGTAAGTATGATCAATCGTGTGAATAATTTTCTTCCCCCTGATATCCTTGTCACCCTTTATTACTTTTTTATTTACCCATATATCTCATACTGCGGATCTGTTTGGGGAAACACTTATCCTTCAGTTACCAATAAATTAAAATCTGCCCAAAACCGTGCCATCAAAGCAGTTTTTCGGCTGCCCCGACTATATCCCACCCAGGACTTGTTCTCCGATTTTGGTAATATTCCTTTTGAACAAATCATTAAAAAAATTAAATTTATCCCTTGCATACTCCGCTTACCATAAAAACCTTCCTCCCCAATTATTATCTTATTTTAATTGCAATAATTCTGAAGGCCTATGTCTCCGTTCATCCAACCGTTCCTTTGTTGTCCCCAAGTGTGTCTCTAGCTCCACCCAGCGATCCCCCATTTATAAATCTATACTTCAATGGAATATAATACCCTCCAGTATCCAGCTATCCACAAGTTTTCACACGCTGTATAACAATGTTACTAAACTTTGATATTATAAATCTCTAAATTTTTAATCAATTTGCTTTAATTTACCCTTGTTTTCTCTTTTTTTTCTATCTTGTTCATTTTCAATTTTTTGCTGTTATGGTCTTCAACAAGTTCGCTTTCAGGATCCTTATTATTATTGGTGTTATGTTTCATCTTTTTTTATTTCAATAAATTGAAATTGAATTGAATATAAGAAATAATTTTGTCTTTCATACCCGTACAGCATATGAAAACTTTTTAAAACATTGTTTTTGTTTTTTAAGATATTTTTCTTATAGTTTGGTTTGTTCGTCACTGTTCTTGGGACATTAATAGCAGTTACTCCAGTTGAAAATAGTGACACTTTTGTCAAAGGAGATAATCATATCCCAGAAGTAATTCCGGCTGGCAACCTATTATCAATATATAATCAAAGAAACGCTGGTGTCAAAGGTGACAGTGCGGTTTTTGAAGATGCCAATGGGAAATTTGCCGATTGGGAAGATATACAATCTAGAAGGACTCATAGAGGACTGAAGAAGCTGAAAAAATCCATCAAGAAGCGTGCAAAAAAGTCAGAAAGCTCAGTAAAAAAGCGTTTAAAAAAGGCAGAAAACTCAATTAAAAAAAGATGTGAAATTAGCACTTTGAAAGGTATTAATTGTAAAGGTTAAGATTTTAATAAATAAATACTAATTTTCAAATTTTTTTAAAAGGGCTCAAATTTTGTTCTTCAAAGTTAAAGTACTGATTATAGGTTTTAGTCGCTTTTGGTTTTTGTATCCACTTACTTACATGAGGATTTTCACAGGTTTCCTAGCATCCAAGCTCCTTGAAAAAAGCACGCAATTCTTTGCAAAATACCAAAAAGACAAAGTCTATAAATTTTCCGACTACACTTATTTTCTGTTTAAAAATTAATGAGAAGAGGAAACCGGATAAAAGAACCTTACCAGATAGAAGAAAATACTCTTTAATGCTTCTATCTCAAATCCCTGAACAATTTTCAACGAGAAAAAAAAGATCCGAAGGGAAGAAAAGACTTTAAAAAATTATTGACTATTAACACTAATAAACATGTTTTATTGAGAAGCAAATACAATTTTTGTAACTTAAATAGAACTTATGGCTTAGGCTATATCTCTTTTACTTTCGGGGAGATTAGTAAAATTTGTTTGCCTGTAAAAATAGAGAATCTGCTTGAAAAAGTAGTTTCTTCCCTAAGTCTTTCTTTAGAAATCTAAATTAATTTTAGGGGTTACCTCAAACAAATTGCAAAAGGTTTAAATTCGGTATCACTCGAGCCGCAAAAAATTCTCCACAACTATATTAAAAATTGGCCAAAATCGGTCGAGAAAAAATTGACGTTTTTTAGTCTTTTTTCTAAAATAACAACTTTAAAAAATTAACTTGCACTTTTAAAAATTTGGTGATAGGAAACTATGGTACGTAGATTACGAATATAGACTTGGTTTTGTGTTTTGACCATCTCTGAGCCGTTCCCCCTTGTCCCCCACAAACCGGTGACATAAAGCGTGCATTGATATACGTTGGATATTTAGTGAAAAATTAAAAAAAATATATATAGTAAGAGTGCCATCTAACCTTCATGTTTCAAAGATGTGTTTCTAGCTTGGATAATTGATCCTTTCAAAAGTTAAACTGCAAAAACTGTTTTAGGTAGGTAATTTTTTTTTTAATTTTAAAAATTAATTTATAATTATATTCGAAATTTAAATATAATGTAACAGAATGAATGGATCACTGACTGTTGAAGAAGCTGGAACTGCCTCAATTAAGGTAATTTTTTAAAAGTAAAAATATAAATGTTTTTACTTTTATAACTTTTATAAATCAAATAATATTACATTTTGATTACTAAATATAAGTATATGTATATGAAACTGACCATGCACATTCACATGTATTTTTTTCCGTAAAGTGCAAATTATGTTCTGGCCTTGGTAAGGCATAGGGGTTTTGGGCCCAACTTATGTTAATTTCTGATCGTTTTGAGTTTGACTCGGTTATGTGTTGTAATTTCTAATCGTTTTGGGTTTCATTTATTTAACGATGCGGATTTGTGGTAGTTTCACGCTTGGTAGATTATTTTATTTTATTTTTGCTAATTTTTTTGTTTAATGGAGTTTTTTAATTTTCTTTGAAAAACTTATTTTGTGGAATAAGTTTTTTTAATTATTTTTTGTTCCTTTTATATTGGCAAAGTCTTTTCAGAGAAAAAGAAAATAATACTTTAAATCTTTTTGTTTTTTTAAGAATTTATAGTTTGACCTGCTATTTGTATGCTGGAGAAAAATTTTCAAGAATTTTTAACAACATACACCCTATTAAAAACCTGGACACAAATAGAAGTGTTCAAATTAGTTTCATACCTCCTCTAGTTGACCTGAAATAGAAAACTTGATATCATTCACAAAAAATCTGTTTACTTTCTTTGATACCTTGGATACACTTACGTTTTTTTGATTTGGTTAAATTTTAAGAGCAGAAGCAGCCCCAAAAGTTTGAAGATAATACCCTCAGTCGTTTTTGAGATACTGCTGAGATGTCTTGTTGGGAATTATCATTAACACAGTGCATTTTGATCTAATCTTATGGCAACATTTAGTTTTTAAACATATTGGCAAATGGGAGGGTGGGCGTGGGAGGGTGATTAGTTGCCCTCCAATCACTTCCGACTATTAAAAGGGCATCAGCCCTTTCTATGTTCAATCGAATGAGCCCTTTTCGAAGTTCCTATGAAAAATCCTTCGATACAAAGTGCCCTGGTCTAAACAACAACAACAACAAAAAAATAATACATTGTACCCACATCAATCTTTACTATAAAATGTCAAGCCTTCCAATCACTTTCGACTATTAAAAAGGGCACTAAGCCTTTTTATTTCCAATAGAATGAGCGCTTTTGCAGTTTTTACGACAACACTTCATTTAAACACCTTATATGCCCCCAGGGCATAAATTACAACCCTTACCCTATGGGCTGTGAGGGTGGTTGTCATTCTCTAAGACCTAATTTCCAGAACTTTCAACTACGTTAAACAAAATGGCTATCTAAAAATGTTGATTGGATGTGTCTGGGACAATGGTGGGCGTGCGAGGGGCGTTAGTTACCCTCCAGTCACTTTCAACTATTAAAAAGGGCACTAGCCCTTTTTATTTCCTATTGAATGAGCTCCTTTTGAAGTTTTTACGGCAACTCTATCATTAAAACCCTAATATGCCCCCAGGGCTTAACTTACAACATTTGCCCTGGGGACTCTGGGGTGTTTATCATCCTTAAATACATAATTTCCAGAACTTTCAACTAAGTTGAACAAAATGGCCATCTCTAAACTTTGATTGAATGTGTTTGGGGAAATGGTGGGCGTGAAAGGTTTACTACTCTCCACTCACTTTCGACTATTAAAAAGGGCAATTTCAATTTCCAATCAAATAAGCCCCTTTGAAGTTTCTACGACAACGCTTTAAATAAAAACCTTATATACTCCCAGGGAATAACTTACTACCCTCGCCCTGAGGGCTGAGGGGGGGGGGGGTGTCATCCTCAAAGACCAAATTTCCAGATTTTTCTACTACGTAAACAAAATGGCAATCTGAAAATTTTCATTGGATGTGTTTGGGGGAATGGTGGGCGTGGAAGGGGGGTTAGTTACACTCCAATCACTTTCAACTATTAAAAAGGACACTAGCCTTCTCAATTTCCAATTGAATTAGCCCCTTTTGGAGTTTTAACGACAACCCTATCATTAAAAGCCTAATATGCCCCTAGGGCATAACTTAGAACCTTTGCCCTGGGGACTCTGGGGGGTTTGTCATTCTTAAATACATAATTTCCAGAACTTTCAGCTATGTTGAACAAAATGGCTATCTTTAAACTTTGATTGAATGTGTTTGGGGAAATGGTGGGCGTGAAAGGTTAATTACTCTCAACTCACTTTCGAATTTTAAAATTACTACAACAACTTTCTATATAAACCTTATATGCCCCAAGGGCATAACTTACAACCCTTGCACTGAGGGCTCTGATGGGATTATCATCTTAAGACCTAATTTCCAGAACTTTTTACTACGTTGAACAAAATGGATATCTTAAAATTTTGATTGGATGTGTTTGGGGAAATGGTGAATGTACGAGAGGGGGTTAGTTTCCCTTCAATCACATTCGACTATTAAAAGGGCACTAGCCCTTTTGATTTTCAATTGAATGAGCCCTTTTTGATGTTTTTACAACATTGCTTTCTTTAAAAACTTTGCCCTGAGGGTTGTGGGGGGGATGGGTTGTCATCCTTAAAGACCTAATTTCCAAAACTTTCAACTATGTTGAATAAAATGGCTATCTAAAAATTTTGATTGGATGTGTTTGGGGAAAAGGTGGGCGTGAGAGGGGGGTTAGTCAAATCACTTTCGACTATTGAAAAGGGCACTAGCCCTTTGAATTTGCAATCGAATGAGCCCTTTTTCAAGTTTCTACGACAAAAATTTCAATAAAGACCTTATATGCTCCCAGGGCATAACTTATAACTCTTGCCCTGAAGACTGTGGGGGCAGTGTCCTGCTCAAAGGTATAATTTCCTGAACTTTAAACTGCGTGGAACAAAATGACTAAAATTTTGATTGGATATGTTTGGGGAAATGATGGGTGTGGAAGGGATGTTAGTTGCTTTCCAGTCACTTACGACTGTTAAAAAGGGCACTAGCCATTTCGATTTCCAATCAAATGAGCCTTTTTTGAAGTTTCTACGACAACGCGTTCTATTTAAACCTTATATATCTCCCAGGACATAACTTACAACCGGTGCCCTGAGGGCTGTGGGGGAGTGTCCTCCTCAAAAGCATACTTTCTATCTGGAAATCCACAATTCTGAACAAAATGGCTATCTAAAAATTTTGATTGGATGTGTTTAGGGAAAAGGTGGGCGAGAGAGGGGGGCTAGTTACCCTAAAATCACTTTTGACTATTAAAAAGGGCACTAGACCTTTGAATTTTTAATCGAATGGACCCTTTTTTCAAGTTTCTACGACAAAGATTTCAATAAAAACTAATATTCCCCCAGGGCATAACATATAACCCTTGCCCTGAAGACTGTGGGGGGAGTGTCCTGCTCAAAGGTAAAATTTCCCGAACTTTAACTGTGTGGAACGAAATGGCTATCTCAAAATTTTGATTGGATCTGTTTGTTGAAATGGAAGGGTGTTCCACGCTGGGCGTGGAAGGGGTGTTAGTTGCTTTCCAATTCCTTTCGACTATTAAAAAGGGCACTAGCCATTTCAATTTCCAATCGAATGAGGCATTTTTTAAGTTTCTACGACAACGCCTTCTATAAAAAACCTTATATGCCCCCAGGGACTAAACTTACAACCCTTGCTCTGAAGGCTGTGGAAAAGTGTCCTCCTCAAAAAAATAATTTGTGTCGGGAAATCAACTACGCTGAACAAAAGGGCCATCTCAAAATTTTGATTGGATTTGTTTCGGGAAATGGTGGGTGTGGAAGGGGTGTTAGTTGCCTTACAATCACGTTCGACTATTAAAAAGGGCACAAGCCACTCCAATTTATAATTGAATAAGCCCTTTTCGAAGTTTTTACGACAACTTCTTCGATACGAAGTGCCCTGCTCTAAAGGAAAAAAATCATAAATGATACATTGTGCCAACATCTTTCTTATATACCCTCAGGGCATAACTTATAACCCTTGTCCTGAGGGTTCTGGGGGAGTGTCCTCCCCAAAAACATATTTTCTATCTGGAAATAAACTACGCTGAAGAAAATGGCTATCTCATATTTTGATTGGATGTGTTTGGGAGAATGATGGGCATGAAGGGGGCTAATTGCCTTCCAATCACATTCGACTATTAAAAAGTGCACTAGCCCTTTGAATTTCCAAATGAATGAGCCTTTTTTGAAGTTTCTACGACAACCCCATCTACAAAAACCTTATATGCCCCCAGGGCATAACTTAAAACCCTTGCCCCTAGGGTTATGGGGGACTGTCCTCCTCAAAACATATTTTCTATCTGGAAATCAACTACGCTGAACATAATGGCTATTTAAAATTTGATTGGATGTATTTGGGAGAATGATGGGCGTGGGGGAGGGGGGTTGCTAGTTGCCCTCCAATCACTTTTGACTATTGAAAAGGACACTAGCTATTCCAATTTGCAATTGAATGAGCCCTTTTCGTAGTTTCTATGACAACTCCTTCGATACAAAGTGCCCAGGTATGGAGGAAAAAAATAAATAAATACTACATTGTGGCAACATCGTTCTTTACTTAGGCAGTGCTATTGCGCTGCCTATGATATTCCTTTTTTCATAATTTTTCACAATAGTATTCGAAGTAAAAATAAAAATGTTTTGTTTAAAAATGTGCAGTTTGTGTAGGACCAGAGGTAGATTTTTGGCACTTTTTCTTAAATTGTCCGGTTCAAGCCCCAGCATGTTGACCAAAAGCATAAATACAGATTTTAAGGAAATTTGACGAACAAAAATCTCAAAAAAAACTCAAGCATTTCTTATTCTGAGAGTTATCTAGAGAATATCAAATTTTGATTTTACATTCATAAACAATTTGTCCAGTTCAACCCCAACCTACCATACGTACTATAGAATTCAGATCCGTTTCCTGGAATTTATTTTGGATGGGGGTGTCTCGGAATTTGGGGGGTGGAGATCTCAGATATGGAAAGTGCCCGAAAAAGGTTTTCTTGACATTTCAAGGGGGGTCATCTTCCCTCGATATGACATAGATGGCATTTATAGATTATCCAGAATATCCAGTGTGAATATCTCTTATCGGAGTTCTTACTTTAAGGTGCTTCCTACTAATGTCAGCTTCACATATGTCAGTCCCATCGCACCACAAGATATGTGCAATCTGCCATGAAATCCTTACTGCTGTGAACTATGTGATTCTAAGTGAGAAGGGATTCAGTTCGATAAACGGTGCAATTGTTAGTAGATCGAACAATTTGGGAACTGTAAATTCAAATCAGAAAGTTTACGAGTAATGCCGTAAAAATTCATGAGATAGGAAATCAGTCGAATCACTTGTTAAGAAGAAAAGGAATATTTTTCTCAAAAAAGTTAATTCCGACCGTTGCACATTGTGGACCACCTCATTGGAGTTCAGTTTTATGCAACACTATCTTTTTTTTGTCGCAGCTGTAGACTTTTCAGTTGCTCATGAAAATGGATGTGAACCGTTTACGGTAAGTTCAGATGGCATGGATATGAGAGTTCGTGAATTTTGCGGACTCAAGAATGACCACTGGGAGTAAACGTTTACAGATGAGTTTGCTCAATCAGTGATCTTCATGCGGCAAATGCAGTCTACCACTAGAGGTGTAATAGAAGTTTTCAAAAATTCAGACCAGTCCCGGCCCAGCCTTGTGAGACTGATGTACCTGAAGGGGTTTACCTCTGGAGGACCTGAAGGGGTTGGCAAAAGCAAGGCTTTTCAAAAGAAAGTAATTTATTTTGAAAAAAATGACGAGGAGCAAAGGACATCGCATAGCCATATTGATTTTATGACAGCAGCAGGTTTTGAGGCTTAGTCAAAAGTCTACATGAAAAAAAAGCTTCTTGAACATTATGGTGACCAAATTAAAATTTGGTTACAGCCATGAAAATTAATGCAAGTGAAAATGCAATAGTACAAGCTGTGCGCCGACGCATAGTCGTTTCCCATTATTACTTGGGGTGGCTCTTCAAATGTATCATCGTTATTCCTCCAAATTCTCAATTTACAACTTGAATTTGCTGGGGTTAAGCTCCTTCTATTCTGAAGCTTTAAGATTTAATAACAATGTAGTCGTTTATTATGGTCAAAGTTGATCACAACATATGTTCTCTTGATGGTAAAAACACTGACCATGGCATGGTTATCATTGCATCTCTAACCCCAGGCCTAAGAGTCACCTTGAAAAAATATCCCTAGGCGGAGGTGATCACTGAGGAGATGAGTGCTGCTGGAAGAATCCAAATCATCCATTCAAAGTCAAACGATTCTTTCCTCTTGACAATGTATTATGATCGTCTTCATTCAGGATTCAAAAAAGATATGATTTCTAACTTAGATGTTCTTTAGCTTACGTTGTGGCATCTCAAGTAATCTTTTCCAGTCTTTCGAAAAAGGCTTGCACGCTTTGAGAACATCGGACAGATTTTTGGCCTGTTTATTTGCATATTTTATCATAGAACAAGAATTGACGAGAAGTCTGAAAATGGCAACCAGATTGACTAGAGGTAGGGGAATGACGGAAGTACAGAGACTTCAGTGGGCTATGGGACGTCCATCATGTGCTCGCGTTAATCTTCTGATACAAGAACTGACGAAAGTTTCTTATCACACAATTGACCAGCACAAAAAGTCTGGCCTTCAAGGCAACAGAGGGCCTGCAAGAAACACAAATAGTCATTGACTTTGTCAAGAAGTCGTCTGCTTTTGAGAATGATCCCCTATCTTTTCTAAGCCATGCTAATGGTAAAACTGCCCCAAAAAAGGAGAACGCCGACAAAGCAGTGAAATCCGGGAAGAAGATTCTTGACCAGATGGTAGGGAAATCTTTGAAGGAGAATTCGTTTCAACGAAACGATGAGGCAGTCCTTATGACGGCGAATAAAAAAAACGGGGGAGAAAAACACTGTTTAGACCCTTCATTGCTGTTGCAGCGTCTTCTAACTCTATAAAAAAGACTGAATGTGGACAAGGAACTGTCATTTAAATATGAACTTTGCTCTTATCCTGCGTCGCCTTTTGAAAATTCTGGCACGTCCCAAAAGCCAAATAGACTAGAGCTGGCAAAGCTATCAAGCAACTTTCAGAAATTTATACTAGTGGGGAAAAGCTCAGTCTGTCCTGCACCTACGTCTTAAACGAGGGAGGGGGGCTTTGCTTCATAGGATTCCTGGGGAAAATATAGAAAACTATTCTGAGATCTTAGACTGCAGAAAATTGTTACCTGCGAAAAGTATGATTGTGAGGAATCCTGTGGTAATGACAGGTGCATCTGTCATTGAAATGGCATCAAATGCAACAATGCCTGCAAACTTGATACGGATACGACTTCTTCTCTTCATTTGCAGTCCAATTTTTTTCTGTATGAATTCATCTTTGCGTATGTTGCTCTCAGACCTATATCAATGCTTGATTTATGGGAGGGAGAGGGGGGTAGAGAACTGAATCATGATTGTTGAAAACAAAACAAAGTATATTTTCGTGATTATATTTATCCGATTTACGTATTGCCGATGTTCTATACCTGCAAATTATGTTGTTTTTAAAAGTCGTCATTTTAGAACAAAAGACGAAAAACGTTCAATTTTGCCTAGGCCAATTTTGGCCGATTTCTTATATATTGTAGAAAATTTTTCCTCTGTTTGAATGGTATCAAAAGCAAAACTTTTGCAATTTGTTTGAGATTAAACCTTAGTTATACTCCGCTATTAGGAAAAGAATTTCGACAGAATATACTGTTTTGCAACTGCGAAATTTCAGCTTTGATATTTATGAACCTAGGGATAGCATTCGAAACAATTTGCCAAGTATTTTAAATGATAAATTTTCCAATTGTCGTACTCACGGGTAAAAAGAGTCTATAATATTATATTACTCAAATAATGGAGTTGAATATATTGATAAAAGGTAATCGGCTGTGTCTAAGAATCATCCAAATAAAAACGGAGTACCCAAAGGTTTAATTGAAGGCCTTCTGTTGTTCCTACTTTGAGTTACTGATACTAACAATTAAGTTATGGCCTTAGAATTTATTTTTATGTTTACTGATGACACAGTGTGTATAGTCTCTGGAACTAATTAACTAAAAAAAAATTTTTTTTTTAACTGAAAGTAAGGAGCGACATTAAAACTTAAACAAACAGAAATTATTCCGTATATGAAAGGGGCTGTCCCCTCCTCAACGCCTCGCTCTTTACGCTAAAGTTT
>JAQQPU010001292.1:13634-31215 GCA_029168905.1 Artemia sp. Kazakhstan ARC1039 | reverse complement strand
AAAAAACTTTAGCGTAAAGAGCGAGGCGTTGAGGAGGGGACAGCCCCTTTCATATACGGAATAATTTCTGTTCGTTTTAAGTTTTAATGTCGCTCTTTACTTTCAGTTAAAAAAACTTGTTTTTTTAATTAATTTCTGAAAGTTTTTGAATTAATGCAGCTTTGATTTTGGCTCACCGTACATGAATAATTAAAAGGAAATTTGTTTATTAATTTTCCTTTTTTTGGCTAATTGGCTTTCTCGAAATTTTGTTCTGACGTAACTTACGAATTAACTTACGTAACGAATTTCTATATTCTGATGTTTTTATTACGTATATTAGGGAGTTCGCTCCCTAGTCAATACCTCGCCCTTTACGCTAAAGTTCGAATTTTGTTCGAATCACAAACTCCTGAATCACAAAGGCCGATTAATTAGAATAGATAGCTCTTTTGAAAGTACTAAAAAACTATAGCGTAAAGAGCGAGGTATTGACTAGGGGGCGAACCCTCTCATAGACGTAATAATTTCTGTTCGTTTTTTAATGTTGCTCCTTATTATCAGTTGAAAAAAACTTGTTTTTTTTTACAAAGATTACCCCGAAATACCACGAACTGTTTGATATTGATGTTATTCAGCGTAATTGATGTGTAGGATAGACTAGCCTCAGGTTAGGTTTTTTTTTAGGTTAGGTTAGGTTAGGTTCAGGTTAAGTTTTTTATTGTTTTAAAAAATAAAGATTTGAGACAGAGTCAAACTTTAGCGTAAAGAGAGAGGCGTTGAGGAGGGGACAGCCCCTTTCATATACGGAATAATTTCTGTTCGTTTTAAGTTTTAATGTCACTCCTTACTTTCAGTTTAAAAAACTTGTTTTTTTTTAATTTTTGAACCTTTTTGAATAAATGCAGGTTTTGATCTTGGCTCACCGTACATGGATAATTAAAACAAAATTTTCATATTAATTTACTTTTATTTAGTTAACTGGCTTTCTCGAAACTTGTTTAATTTTATTTACGAACGTTTTTATTAGCAATAAATATACGTAACTTACGAATTAACTTACGTAACGAAGTTCTATATTCATATATTTTTAATACGTTTATTAGGGGGTTCGCTCCCTAGTCAATACCTTGATCTTTAAGCGAAATTTCGAATTTTGTTCCAATTCTTTAAAAATGACCGCTTAATCACAAAGGCCGTTAATTAGAATAAATAGCTCTTATGAAAATACTGAAAAATCTTTGACTTAAATAGCGAGGTATTGACTACGGGGTGAACCCAATCATATAGGTAATATTTTCTGTTCGTTTAAAGTTTCGATGTTGCTGCTATTGCAGTTGAAATACTTGTTTTTTAATATTAAATTTCTGATCTTCTTTTAAATAATGCTGAGAATTCCGGCGTCCCCTTCATAACAATGTCCATTTTCCCATGAAAACTTCCTTCATGGAAAGATCCTCCCACATAACCCCCGACCCCACCCCACACTACCAGGAAAAATCTCCCCTGAAAACGTCTGTATGATTCCAAATAACCAATACTATATGTTAACATTGGGTAAAGTTCATAACTTTCAGCCATCCCCCCGGGAACTTCGGGGGATTAAGTCATCCTAAAAGACATACTTATTCTATTTTCGAACATGCTGAACAAAATGGCTATCTCAAAATTTTGATCAGGTGACTTTGGGAAAAAAATGAGCGTGGGAGGGGGCCTAGTTGCCCTCCATTTTTTTGGTCACTTAAAATGGGCACTAAAACTTTTAATTTGCATTCCAATGAGCCCTCCCACGATATTCTAGGACAACTGGGTTGATACAATCACCCCTGGAAAAAAAAAACAAATAAACACGCACCCGTGATTCAACATTTTTGTAGATGATAGCTTGAAACCTCTACAGTAGGGTTGTCTGGTACACGGAATATGATGGTGTGATTTTCATTAAGATTCTATAGCTTTTAGGGGGTCTTTCCTCCTTTTTTCGAAAATCAGCCAAATTTTCTCAAGCACCTAACGTTTGATGGGGCTAAGGGCTAAACTGATGGGACTAAACTGAATGAAACCTATATATTTGAAATCAGCATTAAAATTTGATTCTTTTGATGTATCTATTTGTATCAAAATACCGTTTTCTAGTGTTTCGGTTACCACTGAGCCGGGTCGCTCCTTACTTACAGTTCGTTACCGCGAAGTGTTTGATCACTGCTATGTATTGGAATATATTAATATCCCATTTAACTAGACTTTAGAGGCAACAAAATAGAGCTCTTCATATTTTGAATATTTTATCCTCATTTTTTGTTTAATGGAGTTCTTTACTTTTCGTTGAAAAACTTAATTTGTGGAAAAAGTTTCTTTAATTAATTTTACGAAAGGTCCAATGTTCATTGTCATGGAACTCGGACAAGTTAAGATATTGAGGTTCCTTGCCTAGTTTTTAGTAGGACTGCTTTTTCAGTTATTTATAGGGGGGCTTAGCTGTGGAATAAGCTTGTCCCAAGTACAAAGGTATTACCCATTAGTCAATTTAAATCTGAGCTACGTGTAGGGTTGCTTTGTAAGTATACCTTCGAAACAGATGTCATTGATGGATTTAAATTTGACAGTATTTGTTTATTTTTTTTATGCTTCAGGATCTTGATATTATGCTGTTTTATTGTGTATGATTTATATATGTAAGCCTTTTTTTGTATACGGTTTCACCCTTCTGCTTATTATAGATTATACTTGTTAATTTTTGTTTTTGTTTTTTTTGTATTAATTTTTTCTTCTATTTTTTTTTTATTTTTTGTTAGTTGCCCACCCTCACAAGGGACACTTTTGGTGTGCTACCGATTGATTTTGTCTCTTTTATTTTTTAATAAATTGCCATTACCGGTAGGGACTGTAAAGTCCAATGCCGTATTCTTTACCTTTACCTTTTACTACTACTACTAAAATAGGAATTGGGGTGGGTGTTGCAGCGTTGATCTTCTTGATAGAAAAAGGCATTGCTATTGTTCAAAAACAGTATTGAACTTAAAAAGAAAGATTAAAGTCATTGGAGGTGATCAAAGAGTAATGAAGAAGCGTGCATAGATGTGTAAGGGTTCTCACTAGTATTTGGCGTTCGTAATACACTTTTCTAGTTTACTTCTCCATCAAGATTGACGGAGAATCCGTTGATTTCAAAAATTAATACTATACTTAAAATGAAAAGTAAACTAGATTCAAAGAAGAATATAAACTTCATAAAAGATGATTTTAGAGTGGGGAATAGCTTTATCAGGGCTCATGCTAGGGTACCACTAATATTTAGAATGGAAGTTTGCAAAGAAATATTCTAGTCATAAGATATGATTAACGAGTAAAAAGAATGATACACAGATATAATATGGCTGCTGCTATGATGAGCTGTGATTGATATTGAAAGATAAAATTAGACTCAAAAGAAAATATAAATTTCAGTAGATGTGTTTATGGGTTGGGACAACGGTATTCATAGCTCTATTAAGGTATTTGCTGGGATCATGTATGACTAAAATTTTAAAATGAAAATTAGACTTAAAAAGAAAGTTAAAACTTATAGGATCCGATGAAGGAGGAAAAAAAGAGGATACCCAGATTGTTCACGCTTTTTAGTGGGATACTTTATTATCAAATTTTAAATTTGAAGTAAAACTAAAAAGGAAAACAAAAAAATTAAGTAAGCTGATGAATTATTATTGATAATTAAAATCAAATTTTCACTTGGAAAGAAACATAAAGCTCATAGATTCTGATTGAAAAGTAGGGCTTGTACATGCGCATATTTATCGCGCTTCTGGCTATGATGAGGTATAATTGATGTTTGAAGACAAAATATATCTCGAAAAAATAAAATTACAGCTAAGAAGAAAATAGAAAAATCATAGGAGGTGACAAGGTATATACAGAGCTTGCACAAGTGTGTCAGGTTTCTTACTACGATGATATAGTAGTCACATTTAAAATTATGATTTTGCATTAAAATAAATATAACATTTATAGGGACTGATTTGAAAAGTAAAAAAAGAATGTACAGAAACATAACAAGTTTATCAAAGGGGTTATCTACTTAGGAATATTATTATATTTTATATTTTATATGTTGTTATATTTTGACCAGTGGTTCCAAATAAATTATAAGCAATCCCCACTTAGGCATTTCTAAAATCCTCATGTCCCCCTGGTGATTTAAAAATTTCTTTGTTCAAAATTTTTCCTTGATTCACCTGAAAGAAGCTTTAAAGGTCACAGTGGTGCCAATTAGGGGAGGTAGGGGGTACGTTCCCATAGATTTAGAAAAAGACTTTGTTACTTCTATTTAATAAAGATTTTGTATTTTACCTCTTTCCTATATTAAACTAGCGTAAACATTTAAAGCGTATTTTGTTTTCAGTAAAGCACAAATTGTGTTCTGGTCTTTAGAAGGCATGGGGGTTATCACCCTACTAACGTTAATTTTTTAGCAATATTTTATTTCTTTTCAGTTTTTTTTCTATAAGAATCCATAGTTAGGCTTGCTAATTGTGCGTTGGGAGAAACTTTTTCACAAATTTTTAATCCTGATAAAACTAGTATTTTTTAGTTTAATTTTATACCACCTCAAGTTGACCCGAAAAATAAAATTTAAATATAACTCCCAAAGGATTCTATCTATGCTTTTTGACAACCTGGATACACCTAGACTCTATTTATTTATTTAAATCGTAAGACAAGAAGTAGTGATAGCAGTAACCCCGAAAATTGCAACTAAATACCCCCAGTTGTTATCGATATATTGATGGAGTTTCTTATTGGCAACCGTAAACACATTGTATTTTGATTTAGTTTAAATTTGTAAAAATTGATTAAATTTTTAACTTTTTGTTTTGTTTTTTTAATTAAAAAAGGCACTAGAACTTTTAGTTTCTGCTCAAATAAGCCCTCTCGCAAAATTATACGACCTCTGGGTCGATATGATCACCCCTGGAAAAAAAAAGGCAAATAAACACACATCCGTGATCTTTCTTCTGGCAAAACATACAAAATTCCACATTTTTGCAGATAGGAGCTTGAAACCTCTACAGTAAGGTTCTCAGATACGCTGAATGTGATAGTGTGATTTTCATTAAGATTCTATAATCCCTTTTTTCGAAAATAAGGCAAATTTTCTCAGGAGCGTAACTTTTGGGCAGGACTAAACTTGATGAAATTTATATATTTAAAATCAGCATACAAATTCCATTCTTTTGATGTATCTATTGACAATAAAATTCCGTTTTTTAGAGTTTCGGTTACTATTGAGACGAGTCGCTCTTACTATACAGTTCGTTACCACGAACTGTTTGATATTTGATACGCACCTGAGAAAATTTGCCTTATTTTTGAAAAAAGGGGAAGAAAACTCTAAGAGCCATAGAACTTTAATGAAAATCACAGCATCAAATTGAGCGTATCAGAGAAATCTACTATAGAAGTTTCAAGCCCCTATCTGTTAAAATGTGGAATTTTGTACTTTTTGCCAGAAGAAAGATCACGGGTACGTGTTTATTTGTATTTTATCCCAGGGAAGATCGTATCGAACCAGTGGTCCTAGAATTTTGCAGGGAGACTCATTCAAACGGAAATTAAAAGTTCTAGTGCCCTTTTTAAGTGACCAAAAAATGGGGGGGCAACTAGGCCCCCTCCAACGCTCATTTTTTCCCAAAGTCAGTAGGGAGCTATTAATAATTACTGGGCTAACACCGTGCTGCCATCAATAATTGAGTCTAACGGGACCTAACCAAATAGACAATGTTATTGATCCACGAAGGGGAGAAAATTTCTGAGAAATTGATTTGCATAATCGAGGGGAATTATTGATCCACGAAAGGGCAATTTATTTCTTGTTTCTAAGGGGAATTATTGATCCATGAAAGGGGAATTTATTTGTTGTTTTTAAGGGGTATTATTGATCCACTAACGGAATTAGAAATGACATCACTTGTTTCCTAGGAATTATACTGGACTCTAAAGAGACAGAAATTCCATTTTTATACATCGCTTCTCTGATCTTGAGGTCACAGAGATCAACTAATATTCCATCGAAGCCTTAATAGAGTAACCAAGAACACCTTAGAGATGAAGAAATTAACGTGATTGAGTTGATGTTGAGTTGAGTTGATTTGAGGTCACCTCACGTCTTCAAGGACCTTGTGACCAAATTTCGTGTTATTTATCTTTCTTCGATGTGCAGGAAACTTCCGACTGCTGCAAATGAAAAGACGGCACTTTATACAATTTTATAGATAGGCACTACACATTTACAAGTTTATCAGTCATTGACAAAAAATCCAATATGCGATTAATTATTGTTAATGAATGTTCACTATTCCATGTAGCATGATTTATCTGCAATGGTAAACCATACAATTCAAAAAAGTCCTTAATCTTTTTCCTATATTTTACATATGATGGACAATCGAACAAAATATGTTCCAATGTTTCATTTATTCCACAAATTTCGCAATTGGGATTTTCACCGTAAAAACGCCCCATATAACTTCCTGTGCAATAATGTCCTGATCTTATACGAAAAGCAGCTCTTCCTCTTTGTCGGTTAAGATGATGGTAAATGCCAAGATTTGATTTGGTTGAGGTCATGCTGTCATTGCTAATTCTGCTTGTTGCTGTATTACTTAGCAATAATTGGTCATTTCTTGTTATCTTTTGTTTTATATTAGCAATCTGGCTAATTTCATTTGGTGTGTCTGGCATTAAAACATCACTCCAATATGGCTTCTTTTGCTAGTTTGTCCACAGCCTCATTACCAGGGATCCCAGCATGACCAGGCAACCATTGTAAAGATATTGACCAGCCACTATTCAATGAATCAAGCAACATAGAGTAACATTTATGAATTTCAAAACTTTTATTCTTTTTAGATGGAAATTTAGAATTGCTGTTAGAACACTCTTAGAGTCACAAAATATTACATACGGTTCATGCTTTTGGCAATAACTTCTGATCACATTGACGGCAATTTGAATTGCAATGCACTCTGCCTGAAAAATTGAAGAGAGAGGGGGGAGACAATACTTTTTACTTATTTGCAAACTAGGTATTAAACATGCCAAACCGACCTTCTGATTATCTTTTGAACCATCAGTGAACACCTGGATATGATACTTATATAGGATTCTGTAAGTCTCTTAAATAAAGGAAGTGCATGTGGTATTATGATTGCAGGGAATTCAGTGCTTCCTGATAGGGATTTCAGTGTCCAAGGGGGGATTTGTATTACTGAGGGAACCTTCAATGCCATTGTTAGGTTCAGTCTAACATCTTCTTCATTTAGCAATGAAAGAGCAAATTCAATGCAATACTGCTTATTCCTTTTCCTGGATGGATTTTTTGTGAGTATTCTACCAGTCTTGATGATTCTGGTTTTAATAAGATTATTGTCACTGATCCAAACCTTTTGAAGATAACTTAGTGCTTGAATTTTCATACGGGTCAAAATTAACGGTACTCCAGCTTCACTGTGTAGAAATTTTGTTGGCATTGTTTTCATGGCTCCAAAGGCAATCCGAAGTGCTGAATTTTGGATTGCGTCAAGTTTTTTCAGAGAACTAATCCCTGACAGACTATATATCTGCAAGCCGTATTCAATTTTTGGACGAACATATTCGCAGTAAAACTCCACAAGGAAAGGAGCTTTTACTCCATGTTTGGGTCCAGCAAGCATTTTCATCACATTCAGTTTTTTTTTTGGCATGATCTGCTTACATCATTAACAAGATTTATCCAAGATAACTTAGAATCAATTTTGCAGCCCAGAAATTTAGTCTTTTCAACAAATTTAATTTGATGCCCATCAAGGAGCAATGTTGGCTTTGTCACAAGCTTTTTATTTGTGATTAACATGGCTACTGTTTTTTCCAAGGAAAATTCAATGTCAGCATCACAGGCCCAGGTTTCCAGAGATCGAAGTGAACTTTGTAAATCATCTTTTACTTCTTCAATTGTTCTACCTGTGGCCCATAATGCTATATCATCCGCAAAGACAGATGGGTGAGTAGATCCATCATCTATGGGTATGTCATTGACACTATAATTAAATAAATCGGGACCCAATGCAGAGCCTTGGGGAACAGATCTCATAGGTGTTATTTGGTCCACTGTAGTGTGTTTCCCAACTTTGACCTTGACATTACGTTTGGTTAAGAAACTAAAAATTACTGCAAGTATTCTTCCCTTAAATTTGGCTTCTATAAGGTTATTAAGAATTTTCCTATGAACAATGCTATCAAAGGCACCCTTCAGATCTAAGAATACTTCAACCATAATCAATTTGTTCTGGAGGCAATGCAGTGCAGTTTTTTGAAACATTACCAAGTTTTCAATTGTACTACGATCTTTGACAAATCCACATTGAAAATCATTCAAATTCTTTTTCTTTGTTGTGATGTAATTTATTCTATTTTTTATAAGTCTCTCATAAACTTTACCAATAACTGGCAACAGGGTAATAAATCTATAGCTATTTACACTGGTTAGGTCCTTGCCATACTTGGGTAGCATAACTGCAACACCTTCTTTCCATATTTCAGGAAATTTGTTATGGAACCATTGATCATTTATGATGTCCAAAAGAGTTGTTACCCAAGTCTCAGATAGATTTTTAATGAAATGGGGGTAAATTTCATCATTACCTGGTGCAGTAGCTGGCAAGCTACTTATCACACTATTCAGCTCAACAATTGTAAATGGATCATTATAAGGCTCTTCATTACTCTGGTTGTTGATGTGATTTATTTTCCAAATAGTACGTGCATCTCCCTCAGAATCTGGGTCGTGGCAACCAACAGTGCATTGGAGAAGTTCCAATCCTGCTTTAGCTTTTTCTTCATCTGTAACTAGTGCAAGACCATCTAAATATAGAGGAGGAATGGAGCAGGCTGGTGGAGTACCCATCATTGACTTCATAAATCTGAAAACATTGGAGGAAGGTTTTCGAAAGTCAAGACCATCAAGGAACTTCTTCCATGACTCTTCTTTTGCTTTAACTATAGTTCGTCTAAAACTGGCTCTTGCCTTCTTAAGTTCTATGAGATTTTCAATACAGATTACACGATTATACTTCTTTTTAAGATTGTTGAAATTTTTTTTTGCTTGTTCACAACTTTCATTCCACCATTTAGACCATTTATGTTTGTTCCTGCCAATAATTTGTGGCACTGTACTGTCTGCAATTTTTAAAATTTCACATCGGAAAATATTTATGCGGTCACAACTACTTATACCATGGCTTATAATTTCCTTTATGTCAGTTTGTCGGCATTTCATTGTATATTCATTCCATTTCGCTTTATTCAAGTTATATTTTGGTGGTGTTTGTTTTTCATTTTGTGGTGATAGGTGTTGGACTACTTCAATTAAGATACAATTATCGTCACTTATAAAAGATGCAGAATCTAAAACAGATATGTTTGCTCTAGTAGCAATATTGGGGCTACAAAACTGAAGAGCAATGGTGGTATATGTTAACCTCTGGGAAATATGCCTTGTTCTTAACCCTTTGGGAGTCAATAAACAACATGTGCTATTTAGGAGTAAATATTCCACACTGGTTCCAGCTTGGTTTATAATTTGGCAGTAGCACCATACACTACTATGAGCATTCAGGTCTCCTACAATGATATAATCACAATTGCTTGGGATTTCACTGACTAAAGCAAGTAACTCGGTACCAATTTCATTGTTCCCTGAAGGATTATAAAAATTAATTATATATAGAGGTTTCTTACATTTGATGAATATATTGCACCCTATTACCTCTATTCCTTTATCATTCATAGAGTCCATAGAATGCATTGTAAGTGGAACAAAATTTATATTTTTATGTATTCCTATCATTACACCACCACCATTACCACTGCTTCTGTCCTTCTTTATAGTTTGGTAGGGATATAGTTTTTGAACTATTTTATTCTGAAGCCAAGTTTCTTGTATACAAAAGATGTCAACATTTTCCTCGTCCATAAAATTTAGGAAGATTTCTTTTTTATTTCTAAGAAATGATTGTGAGTTCCATGTTATTATCTTCAGATAATTAGTTGTTCTGTTCATTGTTGTGAGAATTTAAAATAGCACCTTTAATTTTGAGACTGTCTAATTTTACACTGGTCAGAGTTTGGATAACTGTGCATAAATGATCTATTCAGCTGTTTATACTGCTGTCCTGTATTTGATAAATCTCAGGTGTGATAGCCAAGGCTGAAACGATAGGTATAAGAATATCTACTGCTGATGTATTATATTTACTTTTCTGACTCAATGAGCTGTGGCTGAGGGATTCTTTGCAGCCTGCTTGTGCGTATGTTCTGTACACAACCTGGGCTCTCTTGTACCCCATGTTGTATTTTTCTGCTATCAGTAACACATTTCTATTTTGTTGCCTGATAGGACATTCCCTAGATGTTGAGGAGTGACAGCCTTTGCAATTAGCACATCTATAAGTTTGTACTTTTTCTGTAAAGTCACTGTTTTTGAGAGGGCAATTCACAGACTCATGCTTTCCAGAACATCTTAAGCAAACTGGTTCATTTGCTTTACAATTTTTTTGTAGATGACCATAACGTTGGCATTTAAAACACTGAAGAATTCTACGATTATATACAAAAACTTCCTTTTTCCTTCCATAACACCACACAATAGGTGGCAAGTAATTGCTAGAAAACACCACCATAACAGCATAGCTATCTTCAAGTTTCCTTGACTCTCTATTGTATCTCTTCTGCCGTATAACCTCAGTGATCTGAACTGATGACTCTATGCACTCTTTTAATTGTTCATCACTCCCTTGATAATCCCTCTTCTAGTGCATTCCTTCTTCTGAGCTTTCACTTTTACACCTCCTATTGATTGAATTTCTTGAACTTTTTCTGCTTCTTCAATGGTGTTCACATAAACTGGCAGCATATTTCTTTCTCTATTTGATTCAAATTCAAACCTGATGGGGGAAACACACTCCTTTAGTGATTTAAGTATGGAAAATTCATCTGCTAATTTCTGATTCTTATCTATCACTTCAAATTCTACTCTTGTCAGAAACAATTCATTTACAGGAATATCACAATGTTTTGTAACTGCTGACTCCATTTCTTGTTTTTTATTTTTGTTCTGTGTACTCACACCAGGGGATCTTACTCGTTTCCTTCCCAAAGAAGGGTTCAATCCCAGACTTGGGAATCTAATTTTTCCATCCTCACTACTGTCTATTATTCCTTCTGCCAACATTGGATTAACACTTAACACATCTTCATCAGATTCTGCTGGTAAAGATGGGAAGTCATTATTATTGTCAAGAACCTGGAACCTGTTATTGACAGGTAGATTGTAGCCACTGATGGTGACTGCACTAAGTTGTCCATTAGAGTTATTCACTAGGACATGAACAACTTGTTGCTGGGGCTGCCACTGCCCCTGTTGAGAAAAATGGCGAGCCTGATACTGGCTGTATGACATAGGGGCTGAAACATACTGAACATTACTTCCATATTGTCCACCAACACTGGTGTTTGGTTGAATGATCATATAGGGTGGTGACTGATAAGCACCTGATATAGGTGGACCCCCCAACTGGGGGTCTAGGTTACTCATATTGACCCTGCAAGCGAAATTCTCACTGCTTTAATAAGGCACAATAATTGAAAATGTAAATAGTTAAGGCACAATAATTGAAATTGCAAATGATTAAGCAAGTTAAAACACAGTAAAAATATATACTTAAGAAAGAAGATATTTATCCAACCGTTACTCTTCTTCTTCTTCAAGAGATTAACGTGGGAAATTATTTATTGGGAATTTCAAACGTGACAGCGCAGGGATGCGAAAACAAAGGAACACGCAGAAATTACGTTTAGGGATTATTTGGGCGAAATCGTTTGAGACATTTTAGAAGATGATTTAGGCGAAACAGTTTGAGACATTTTAGAAGATGATTTGGGCAAAAGAGTTTATGACATTTTAGAAGATGATTTTTGAAGATGATTTAAAGCATGATTTGGGGTGAAACTCTGTGGTCGTTATAATACACAAGTTCCATTTGAACAGTGTTGTAAGGTCCCCTACTCACACCCCAAAGGCCCCCCAGGCACCCCCAAAGGGCCCACCGGCGCCCCAGAAGGGCCTCCGACGCCCCCATTTCTAAATACTTTTTTTTGTGTACTTGAGACACAGAAGGGCCCCCACATTTCCAAAGGTTTTATTATATCTTTTCGGAACAAGTTCGTTTCTTAATATCCCTTCTAAACCCATTTTACAAGTTGAAGTACTCACCCTTTCACCCACAACTTTACATTACGACTTTTTGAATACCCCAACGCCAAGTAATACTTTTCAAAATGCTTTTTTATATTATTTCAGAACAAGTTCTTTACGTAATGTCCTTCCTAAACCAATTTTACAACTTGAAGTACTCATCCTTTTCACCCACAACTCTACTTTATGGCTTTTTGAATATCAAATCACCAAGCAATACTTTCAAAAGGCTTTTTTATATCTTTTCAGAACAAAAATCAATTATTAATAATAAAATCACATATATCTTAAATGTATGCATCAAAGTAACAAGAATCTTCTTTAAAACCACCAAATGTTTACTGAACACACACAATTTTCTCTTAGAAATAATATTTTCATCAGTGATAACACTTTTTCTCGTCAAACTAGCAAGTTTTCTGTCAAAGTTACAAAATTTTTTCTTAGAAGTAACATTTTTTGACTGTGATAACAACTTTTCTCTCAGAAGTAGCAAGTTTTGCTTAACCCTAACAAACCTTCTCATCAAAATAACGACATTTTACTTTAAAACTAACATACTTTTACTGAACAAACACAAATTTCTCTTAGAAATAATATTTTTCATCAGTGATAACACTTTTTCTCTTTGAACTAGCAAGTTTTATGTCAAAGATACCAAATTTTTTCTTAGAAGTAACAATTTTTTGATTGTGATAAAAACTTTTCTGTCAGAAGTAGCAAGTTTTGCTTAACACTAACAAACCTTCTCAACAAAGTGACGACATTTTACCTTAAAACTAACTTACTTTTACTGAACACACACAAATTTCTCTTAGAAATAATATTTTTCATCAGTGATAACACTTTTTCTGTTCGAACTAGCAAGTTTTCTGTCAAAGATACCAATTTTTTTCTTAGAAGTAACTTTTCTTTGATTGTGATAAGAACTTTTCTGTCAGAAGTAGCATGTTCTGCTTAACACTAACAACCTTCTCATCAAAGTAACAACATTTTACCTTAATACTAACATACTTTTACTGAACACACAAAATTTCTCTTAGAAACAACATTTTTCGTCAATGATAACACCTTTTCTGTTCGAATTAGCAAGTTTTCTATCAAAGATACCATATTTTTTCTTAGAAAAAACAATTTTTTGATTGTGATAACAACTTTTCTGTCAGAAGTAGCAAGTTTTGATTAACACTAACAAACTTTCTCATCAAATTAACAACATTTTACCTTAAAACTAACATACTTTTACAGAAAAGATACAAATTCTCTTAGAAATACTCTTTTTCGTCAGTGATAACACGTTTTCTGATCGAACTAGCAAGTTTTCTGTCAAAGATACCAAAGTTTTTCTTAGAAGTAACTTTTCTTTGATTGTGATAACAACTTTTCTGTCAGAAGTAGCAAGTTTTGATTAACACTAAAAAATTTTCTCATCAAAGTAAGAACATTCTTCCTTAATACAACCAAACGTTTACTTAACACTAACACATTTTATCATCAAAGTAATAACATTTTACCTTAAAACTAACATACTCTTACTTAAAACACACAAATTTCTCCTAGAAATAATATTTTTCATCAGTGATAACACTTTTTCTGTTCGAACTTGCAAGTTTTCTACCAAAGATATCAAATTTTTTCTTAGAAGTAATTTTTTTTACTCTGATAACAACTTTTCTTTCAGAAGTAGCAAGTCTTGTTTAACACTAACAAACCTTCTCATCAAAGTAACAACATTCTTCCTTAATACTGACATACTTTTACTGAACACACACAAATTTCTCTTAGAAATAATATTTTTCATCAGTGATAACACTTTTTCTTTTTGAATTAGCAAGTTTTCTGTCAAAGATACCAATTTTTTTCTTAGAACTAACTTTTCTTTGATTGTGATAACAACTTTTCTGTCAGAAGTAGCAAGTTTTGATTAACACTAACAAACCTTCTCATCAAAGTAACAACATTCTTCTTTAATACCACCAAACGTTTACTTAACACACACAATTTTCTCTTAGAAATAATATTTTTCGTCAGTGATAATTCTTTTTCGGTTCGAACTAGCAAGTTTTCTACCAAAGATACCAAATTTTGTCTTAGAAGTAACAATTTTTGATTGTGATAACAACTTTTCAGTCAGAAGTAGCAAGTTTTGCTTAACACTAACAAACCTTCTCATCAAAGTAACAATATTTTACCTTAAAAATAACATACTCATTATTAACACAAACAAATTTCTCTTAGAAATAATATTTTTCAACAGTGATAACACATTTTCTGATCGAACTAGCAAGTTTTCAATCAAAGATACCAAATTTTTTCTTAGAAGTAACTTTTCTTTGATTATGATAACAACTTTTCTGTCAGAAGTAGCAAGTTTTGATTAACACTAACAAATCTTCTCTTCAAAGTAACAACATTCTTCCTTAATACTACCAAACGTTTACTTAACACTAACAGATTTTCTCTTCGAATCATCAACTTTTTCTTAATACTAACATACTTTTACTTAAACAAAAAATTTTTCTTAGAAATAATATTTTTCATCAATGATAACACGTTTTCTGATCGAACTAGCAAGTTTTCAATCAAAGATACCAAATTTAATCTTAGAAGTAACTTTTCTTTGATTATGATAACAACTTTTCTGTCAGAAGTAGCAAGTTTTGATTAACACTAACAAATCTTTTCTTCAAAGTAACAACATTCTTCCTTAATACTACCAAACGTTTACTTAACACTAACAGATTTTCTCTTCGAATCATCAACTTTTCCTTAATACTAACATACTTTTACTTAAACACTCAAATGTCTCTTAGAAATAACACTTTTCGTCAGCGATAACATGTTTTCTGCTTGAAGTAGCAAGTTTTCTGTCGAAGATACTTTTTTCTTAGAAGTAACACTTTTGTCATTATGATAAAAAGTTTTCTGTTCGAACTAGCAAGTTTTCTGCCAGAGAGGCCAAATTTTTTCTTAGAAGTAACAATTTTTTGATTTTGATAACAACTTTTCTGTAAGAAGTAGCAAGTTTTGCTTAACACTAACAAACCTTCTCATCAAAGTAACAACAATTTACCTTAAAACTAACAAACCTTTACTTTACTTATAAATTATTGTTTCTAAGAGAAATTTGTGTGTTTTGAGTAATATGTTAGTTTTAAGGTAAAATGTTGTTACTTTGATGAGAAAGTCTGTTAGTGTTAAGTAAACGTTTGGTAGTAATAAGGAAACTTGCTAGTTCGAACAGAAAACGTGTTATCACTGATGAAAAATATTTTTTTTATAAGAAATTTGTGTTTGTTCTGTAAAAGTATGTTAATTTTAATGTAAAATGTTGTTACTTTGATGAGAAGATTTGTTAGTGTTAATCAAAACTTGCTACTTCTGACAGAAAAGCTGTTATCACAATCAAAAAATTGTTACTTCTAAGAAAAAGTTTGGTATCTTTGGTAGAAAACTTGCTAGTTTGAACAGAAAAAGTGTTATCACCGATGAAAAATATTATTTCTAAGAGACATTTGTCTGTGTTCAGTAAAAGTTTACTAGTTTTAAGGTAAAATATTGTTACTTTGATGAGAAGGTTTGTTACCGTTAAACAAAACTTGTTACTTCTGACAGAAAAGTTGTTATCACAATCAAAAATTGTTACTTCTAAGAAAAAATTTGGTAACTTTGGTAGAAAAGTTACTAGTTCGAACAGAAAACAGAAACAGTTATCACTAACGAAAAATATTATTTCTAAGAGAAATTTGTGTGTGTTCAGTAAAAGTATGTTAGTACTAAGGTAAATTGTTTTTACTTTGATTAGAATGTTTGTTAGTGTTAAGCAGAACTTGCTACTTCTGACAGAAAAGTTGTTATCAAAGAAAAGTTACTTCTAAGAAAAAATTTGGTATATTTGACAGAAAACATGCTAGTTCGAACAGAAAAAGTGTTATCACTGATGAAAAATATTATTTCTAAGAGAAATTTGTGTGTGTTCAGTAAAAGTATGTTAGTTTTAAAGTAAAATGTTGCTACTTTGATGAGAAGGTTTGTTGGTGTTAAGCAGAACTTGCTACTTCGGACAGAAAAGTTGTTATCACAGTGAAAAAATGTTACTTCAAAGAAAAAATTTGGTATTTTTGGTAGAAAAATTGCTAGTTTGAACAGAAAAAATGTTATCACTGATGACAAATATTATTTCTAAGAGAACTTTGTGTGTGTTCAGTAAAAGTAAGTTAGTTTTAAGGTAAAATGTCGTTACTTTGATGAGAAGGTTTGTTAGTGTTAAGCAAAACTTACTACTTCTGACAGAAAAGTTGCTATCACAATCAAAAAATTTATTACTTCTAAGATTTGTTATCTTTAACAGAAAACTTGCTAGTTCGAAGAGAAAAAGTGTTATCACTGATGAAAAATATTATTTCTAAGAGAAATTTGTGTGTGTTCAGTAAAAGTATGTTAGTTTTAAGGTAAACTGTTGTTACTTTGATGAGAAGCTTTGTTAGTGTTAAGCAATACTTGCTACTTCTGACAGAAAAGTTGTTATCACAATCAAAAAATTATCACTTCTAAGAAAAAATTTTGTATTTTGACAGAAAACTTACTTGTTCGAAGAGAAAAAGTGTTATCACTGATGAAAAATATTATTTCTAAGAGAAATCTGTGTGTGTTCAGTAAAAGTATGTTAGTTTTAAGGTAAAATGTTGTTAGTTTGATGAGAAGGTTTGTTAGTGTTAAGCAAAACTTGCTACTTCTGACAGAAAAGTTGTTATCACAATCAAAAAATTATTACTTCTAAGAACAAATTTGGTATCATTGACAGAAAACTTGCTAATTCGAAGAGAAAAAGTGTTATCACTGATGAAAAATATTATTTCTAAGAGAAATTTGTGTGTTTTCAGTAAAAGTATGTTAGTTTTAAGGTAAAATGTTATTACTTTGATGAGAAGGTTTGTTAGTGTTAAGCAAAACTTGCTACTTCTGAAAGAAACGTTGTTATCACAATCAAAAAATTATTACTTTTATGAAAAAATTTGGTATCTTTCACAGAAAACTTGCTAGTTCGAAGAGAAAAAGTGTTATCACTGATGAAAAATACTGTTTCTAAGAGAAATTTGTGTGTGTTCAGTAAAAGTAGGTTAGTTTTAAGGTAAAATGTTCTTACTTTGATGAGAAGGTTTGTTAGTGTTAAGCAAAACTTGCTACTTCTGACAGAAAATTGGTATCAAAATCAAAAAAATATTACTTCTAAGAAAAAATTTGGTATCTTTGACAGAAAATTTGCTACTTCGAAGAGAAAAAGTGTTATCACTGATGAAAAATATTATTTCTAAG
>JAQQPU010001292.1:0-13624 GCA_029168905.1 Artemia sp. Kazakhstan ARC1039 | reverse complement strand
TTATTTCTAAGAGAAATTTGTGTGTGTTCAGTAAAAGTATGTTAGTTATAAGGTAAAATGTTGTTACTTTGATGAAAAGGTTTAATAGTGTTAAGCAAAACTTGCTACTTCTGACAGGTAAGTTGTTATCACAATCAAAAAATTATTACTTCTAAGAAAAATTCGGTATCTTTGACAGAAAATTTGCTAGTTCGAAGAGAAAAAGTGTTATCACTGATGAAAAATATTATTTCTAAGAGAAATTTGTGGGTGTTCAGTAAAAGAATGTTAGTTTTAAGGTAAAATGTCGTTACTTTGATGAGAAGGTTTGTTAGTGTTAAGCAGAACTTGCTACTTCTGAGAGAAAAGTTGTTATCACAGTCAAAAAATTTTACTTCTAAGAAAAAATTTGGTAACTTTGACAGAAAAATGGCTAGTTCGAACAGAAAATTTGTTATCACTGATGAAAAATATTATTTCTAAGAAAAAATTGTTTGTGTTCAGTAAACATTTGGTGGTATTAAAGAAGATTGTTGTTACTTTGATGCACACATTTAAAATACACGTGATTTTATTAATAATATTTGATTTTTGTTCTGAAAAGATATAAAAAAGCCTTTTGAAAGTATTGCTTGGTGATGGGATATTCAAAAAGCCATAAAGTAGAGTTGTGGGTGATAAGGATAAGTGCTTCAATTTGTAAAAGTGGTTTGGGAAGGACATTACATAAAGAACATGTTCTGAAAAGATATAATAAAAGCCTTTTGAAAAGTATTGCTTGATGTTGCGGTATGTAAAAAAGTCGTAAAGTAAAGTTGTGGTGAAAAGTGTGAGTACTTCAACTTGTAAAATTGGTTTAGGAGTGACATGACGTAAAGAATTTGCTCTGAAATAACATAAAAAAGCCTTTTGAAAAGTATTGCTTGGCGTTGGAGTATTCAAAAAGTCGTAAGGTAAAGTTGTGGGTGAAAGGATGAGTACTTCAACTTGTAAAATGGGTTTAGGAAGGATATTAAGAAAAGAACTTGTTCTGAACATATATAATAAAGTCTTTTGAAATGTGGGGGCCCTTCTGTGTCTCAAGTGCACAATAAAAAGTATTAAAAAATGGGGGGGGGGGCCTTTGGGGGTGCCAGGGGGCCCTTCGGGGCGCCAGGGGACCCTTTGGGGGCGCCAGGGACCCTTTGAGGGTGCTGGAGGCCCTTTGGGGGTGCCTGGGTGGCCTTTGGGGTTGGTGTAGGGGACCTTACAACACTGTCCAAATGGAACTTGTGTATTATAACGACCACAGAGTTTCAACCCAAATCATCTTCTAAAATCATCTTCTAAAATGTCTCAAACTGTTTTGCCCAAATCATCTTCTAAAATGTCTCAAACTGTTTCGCCTAAATCATCTTCTAAAATGTCTCAAACGGTTTCGCCCAAATAATCCCTAAACGTAATTTTTGCGTGTTCCTTTGTTTTGGAAGCCTTGCGCTGTCACATTTGAAATTCCCAAAAAAACATTTCCCGCGTTAATCTCTTCATCTTCTTGGTGTTCTTGGTTACTCTATTAAGGCTTCGATAGAATATTAATTTATCTCTGTGACCTAAAGATCAGAGAAGCCATATTTAAAAATGGAATTTCTATCTCTTCAGAGTCCTGTATAATTCCTAGGAAACAAGTGATGTCATTTTTAATTCCGTTAGTGGATCAATAATTCCCCTTAGAAACAACAAATAAATTCCTGTTTCATGGATCAGTAATTCCCCTTAGAAAAAGAAATAAATTCCCCTTTCGTGGATCAATAATTCCCCTCGATTATGCAAATCAATTTTTCAGAAATTCTCTCCTCTTCGTGGATCAATAACATTGCTATATGGTAAGGTCCCATTAGACGCAATTATAGACGGCAGCACGGTGTTAGCCCAGTAATTATTAATAGCTCCCTACTAAAGTCACCCAATCTAAATTTTGAGATAGTCATTTGGTTCAGCATGGTCGAAACAAGATACACTAACTATGTTCTTGAGGATGACTTAATCTCCCATAGTCCCCAGGGGAAGGTCTGCAAGTTATGAACTTGGCCCAATGTTTACATATAGTATTGGTTATTGGGAAGTATACGGAAGCTTTCAGGGAGGATTTTGTCTGGTAGATGGGGGGGGGGGGGTCGGGGGTTACGTGGGAGGATCTTTCCATGGAGAAAGTTTTCATTGGAGAAGGGACATTGATAAGTAGGGGGCGCCGGATTTCCCAGCATTATTAAAAAACGATCAGAAATTATATCAGAAATTATATAAAAAACAATTTTCAACTGAAACTAAGGAGCAACATTAAGATTTAAAACGAACAGAAATTATTACGTATATAATTAGGTTCGCACCCTAGTCATTACTTCGCTCTTTACGCTATTTTTTTGTACTTTCATCAGAGCTATTTATTCTAATTAACGGCCTTTGTGATTAAGGGGGCATTCTTATAGAATTGGAACAAAATTTGAACTTTATCATAAGGAGCAAGGTATTGACTAAGGACCAAACCCTCGGATAAAATTAATAAAAATTTACGAATATAGAAGTTTGTTACGCCAGTTAATTCGTAAGTTACGTCAGAACAAAATTTCGAGAAAGTCATTTAAGTTTTAATGTCGCTCCTTACTTTCAGTTTAAAAAAAACCTTGTTTTTTTTTTATTTAATTATCAACAAGGCTGGCTGTCTAACCAGCATGCACGTAACTGATTAACTTTTCGGCTATTTTTGACGAGACATCACATTTGTTATAGCTATATTATCGTGCTTTTTGAACTATAGTAGTCTATTAACGCTGCTATCTTTTTTCTTTTCTGACCCAAGATACTATAGATCCCGTTTTATACCAAACTGGACACAAAGTCTCCCAGTAAGTTTGCTTGTACTTTTTTAGTGTTCTTACAATTTACTACTACTACTACTACTACCACTAACAACTCACAAAACCACCAAGCTATCTGATGCCAACACAGCTATGCACGCTCCTCTTGAGTTCCATCCTAATTTGTTCAAAGCCACCTTCTTTGCACTCTCTCAGGAGGTTCCCATTTGCCTTAAATCTTTCAATACGACATACTACCACCCAAAAAATACAAATTTTCTCTCTGCAATGTCTGCCATAATAAAATCAACTGGTTGTCAAAACTGAAGAAATGCAAAAAATGGATATGAATGGTTTTTGATTGTTGTTTCTCATGACTGAAATATTAGTTAAATATTCTGTTCCCTGACAATAAATTTAAATTTAAGAAGAAATGAAAATTTAAGGAATGCACCCCAAGTAAAAATTAATTTGGTTGGGAACATTTTATGTCTTTTTGCTGAAAAACGTCAACAATTCCAAAGCAGTTTGCTATGTCTGCCATAACAAAAGCAACAGGTAGTAAAAACTGAAGAAATGCAAAAAATAGATATGAATGGTTTTAGATTGTTGTTTCTCATGACTGAAATATTAGTTCAATATTCTGTTCCCTGACACTAAATTCAAATTTAAGAAGAAATGAAGATTTAAGGAATGCACCCCCGTAAAAATTAATTTGGTTGGAAACATTTTATGTCTTTTTGCTAAAAAACGTCAACAATTCCAAAGCAGTTTGCAATGTCTGCCATAACAAAAGTAACTGGTAGTAAAAACTAAAGAAATGCAAAAAAATGGATATGAATGTTTTTTTGAATGGAGAGAAAATAATGAGTTCTATTCCCAAATAATTTAAAAATAATTTTGAACTTCCTTATATATGAGTTAGCCTTAGAAATGTGCTTGACTTTTATCACAAACATAGATATCAGTGTTTAACAATAAATACAAAACTAAAAGACGTAGAATAAAACAGAAATAAGCATTTTAATTTAAAATGAATAAATAATAAATACATACAGTTTCATGTGATAATCAATAAATACTAAACAAACAAGAAATAAATCACAACCCCATTAGATGGAGTTACAAATAAGAAATGAGGTATGAAAATCTTAACATAATCTGTCAACTTTATAATTCTCATTGGAATGGATAATATCAGGCATAATTACGATTGTCCACTTTTTGTCTTTGTAGCAAAATAATGTTGAAAATTTGGTTAAAGTGGAAGGGGTCTTGATTGGGGCTTTCCCCGTATATGGGGCACTATTCTCTTAGTTTGAACAAATAATAGACATGAGAAACGGAGAAAAATGTTTAGTGCAGAGAATGAAGCCAATACCATGCTACAAAAAGCTATTTATCTTTGTAGGAACTGTAGAGTTGAACCTGTAAGCTCAGATTTTCATACCATGGAACACGATCATATTTCTACCTTTAACAAGTTTATATTGCTGTCAACTTGGTTAAGAAACATAATTAAAACTTGGTAAAACAAATACACAAGCCTCATTTCACAATTTTTTATATCCAGGTCTATATAGCAATAACAATAGAAATGATCACAAATGAACATAATTAAGGTTAAAAAAAGATGAGCTGGAACACAATTAAAAATTGCGCATAAAAAGTCAGCAAAAATACTAATTAGGATATATTACATCTTTTGCTGAATTTTATTGCATCTATACTGTTTATTTCTTCTTCCAAGATACCAACGATCTAGATAAGATTACTAGGAGAGGTGTTGAGGAAGGAATACGATATGTTTGTAACTGAAACTAAAGATTGAACAAATGGAACTAGAAATGGCCGAATCACTAAATCTAAAAACGGCACAGCTCAGAAGATAATGACCAAATGTTAATCAGTTGTGTTCGTTTTAAGGAGCACAAAAACAGTCATGGCCTGCTAAGACTACCAAGACTATTTAAACAGTATTTTGTATGGAATTATGGTTTCAAAATTGTGAAATAATGGCAATACAGACCTAAATTTTCATAAAAATCCCATCTATAACCAACTGAATTGAATAACAAGGAAAAATTTTGAGCCTATATTCTATGGGTTCAAAATTAAGCTCGCTGCCATGATGTCTGAGTGGAAAGTCTAAATAAAAGCCTCTTGAAGTTTAAAAGAACAATGCCTCAAATTCACGTTTCTCGTAAGACTTCTTTATCTGAAAAGAGAAATTAGTTCATATTAGATCCAGTAGGTGCAAGAATAAATATGTAACTATGCAGCTGCACAAGCCTATTTATCGTTCTCGTGTGGTCCATTTTTGTAGTTAGCTCCCACATCTAGCTGTCAAGCTTAAATCACAATAGTTCATTGTCCTATAGCACCAAGGCCAAAATGTAAATGCAAGAGCTCTCAAAGAAGTTGGTCTAATGCTCTAGGGTTATTTTCTCCTACAATTTAATAACTATACCAAGTCATGTAACAAACCATATGAGCTGAGACTGACATAATAATTGATGTGTAATCAAATGAAGTTATTTTGGTACAAATAAGGGTGTCAGTGCTTCCACTTTGCTCTTATTATTTAAAAGAATCATAGTGCTTCCCAACATTTGGAATAGAGGGATCCCCCTAATACCTCTCTAAATTATTCATTGGATATGAGGAGGCCGAAAAAAAACAGAAGAGAAATTACGCTCGTCACAAATTCCACGATATCAGTAGTAAGTAGACTATGATAGAGTGTTTACTGTGTAGACACTCAATAAATAACATAACTTCTAAAAACTTCTCTCAGTGTTTGACTATCGTTGGCTAAACATCACAAGACAACTGTCCCTTAATTTTGCACAGTGTGACACTTATACACGTGCAAAATCCCGAAATTTTTCTTGTTAATTTTGAAATACTGTCATTGAAACTTCAGCTATCTCTCTTGAGGCCTAGCTCGTAAATTTTTCTATGGTTACAGTTTAATGTATCAAGATGGCACTCCAAAGCAACCTATACTAATTTTTCTAGATATCCACGTTAATTAAAAATTGACCTCTTCAATCCTGAAGATGAACATAAAGCTTTAAGCAGCTTATGGATATATCAAAAGATTTATTTAACTGCTAATGCTTGTTTAACTGCATTTCTAAAGTTAAAATGGAAGGGTAATAAGAGCAATTGACTGCAAATCTAAGGTTTCTTAGGCACCACAAAAATTTTAGATATTTGACTGTGCATGTTTTAGCACTCTTTCTGTATTTGGGACTTTTATACATTTAAAATTTTTCCCTTGAAATGACAAATGTAGAAATGGGGAGTAGAAATGGAATTCCCAAAATTTAGATGTTTAGGAGGAGGTTAATTAGGATCATATGGCTGTTGTTTAAACATTGTAGCTTATTCTCTTATACAACAAACTTTGTTATTGCAATTTACCCATTACGGCCCAAGATCAATTACCCGTAAAATTTTTGGATGGTTTCTTAAGGGCAATGAAATAGGGTTATAACTTAGAGATTTGTAGTGTGAAATATTTTTTCGCACCAATGGTGTAACCATGGTATTATGGTCCTACGTGGGAACGCTGGACGTTAAGGATGTCCTTGGAACTGACGGACATATATGGATACACATCTTTTGTCATGTTTAATAACAGTTAGTATAAAACATAAATTAAAGTTAGGCATGGAAAAAAGGGACGGTGTAAGGCTTAGGCCAAGTAAGTGCCACGATAAAAGAGCCAGACTGGTAGCAAAAGCGAACCGCAAGGTGACCTGTTTCCCTTTTTGATACCTAATGCATTTTAAAGATGTTTTTTTTTTTATAAAAAACAAACAAAAAAATATTGAAAAGACAGCAAATTTACTTCCAACATGGACACTTTCTGAAGACATATCAAAATTATGAATAGTTAGAGTAGCACATTTGCAAGTGCAGTCTGAAACTCTCTGTATTCTAGTCATCCATTTGTCTTTTGCATTTTTTGCATCGATCCTACTTCTCTAATGTCAACAGCGTATGAATTGTTGATTTCATAGGATGGGTCTGCGGTGATCCTGAACACCAACCATTTCCTGCACTGTAGGTTTTTTCCTAGTGAACCAAACTACGTTTTTCCTTGGTGAAACAGTCCTATAAAGTCGTAGTTTTGTTACGCAAGCAGCTGCACTGTCTTTCAATTTTACAGCCAAAACAATTCCCTCTACCTGTAGTCATAATAACGACGTTCCTTGTTTTCAATAGCTTCATTACCTGGACCTTCTTTGCATTACCTGAACTGTAGATTTTGTCCTGGTGAACGAAACTGTGTTTTTCCTTGGGGAAACAGTCCTATAGAGTCATAGTTTTGTTACACAGCCAGCTGCGCTGTCTTTCTATTTTACCGCCAAAACAACTTGATCTACATATAGTCATAACAACAACGTTTACTGTTTTCAATAGCTTTTTGTCTTCCAACTAATCTTCCTTCAATATTTCCAAGTGTAGCGAATGTGGCAAGAAATCTTTGTGAGTGAAGCTGTGTGCGAAGATCGTGACTTCTTGATGGCTGCTTTTTTAATAGCAGACAATAGGCTTGTTATGACCTGTGGACCTAGGGGTGTCCTTTCGTCAAACAGTGCAAATAGATTTTGAAGGAATTTCCACTAGAAAAAGTTAGCATCCATGCTGTGTATCAAATCAGATCGGCTTTTCTTAGATAAACATTTGATGAAGTAACGACCAAAGAAAGGTTACATTTATTTGTGGAAGGTTTTTTGACCGAACGTCCAATAGTGCTTATGTTTAATATTCATAGCATCTACAAGTGGCCTCACTTTAACCATTTTTTCGCTTTCCTAGAGCTCATTATTATTTGGAAAGTGTAGGCACTAGGTCGCCTGACCGAGACCAGTACATTTTTTAACTGGGAAGGTAATAAAGTCCCGATTGTAGCACAGTTTCCTAAAAATTGGCAAGTTCTTCAAAGCACGATGTGAAGCTTATATTGCCATTCTCATAGGTATATCGTGTTGTTTTCAATATGCTTATAGCCCGAATAAATTTATCCTAAGATTGACAAAAAACCTTGGATTCGAGAACGATTATTCAATGACTGACCTTGTCTCCAAGTCTTGGTAGTGATTCTGATTGAAGATCTCTAGACTATGCTGTCTTTTTCCATTTTGGTACTTTTTTTCAAGGGCCAGATTTTTTAGATGCAAGTTTTGAAAACTGTCCTTGCGATAGTGTATTACTCCTGGGGCTGTTTTCCTAGGATGGCTTTTATGGAACGCTTTCTAAATCATCAGTAACAAAAGTAAAAGCAAAAATAAGTCCAGATCGATCATCTCCTGCAACATCGTTTGTAACGGAAGTATGGGTGATATCAAGCTCTATCATCCCTGCAACAACCCTTGGAAGAACATTCAAAAAGTCATTTTTTTTCGTCCCTTTCTTCTATGTCGCGGACTACCCCCACATCAAGGGCAGTTACGACCATGTTGATTTTGTCCTTATCGTCAGTTAATTCATATAGTATAGCGACAGCTTCTTTAATAAATAAGAAGCGTCTGGGAGGAGTCTACAAACTATAATATACCATCACTTCCAGATCTATAACAGAACTTGTGGTATCAGAATAACCATCGTTCCCAATTGAGAATACTTTTAGCTATCCAATACTCTGTCGTCACTCTTTAGATATTTTATTATGAGCGCATCATAGATTCTGAAACAGGTAAGTGTAGAGTCTTATAATATCGAAACAAGGGTTTTCAAACACTTGCCTTTCGTGGTATTTCATCCAAGACTAATGGTTCAAAAAACTGACTTTTAGCTAGATTTCAGAAAGTTCTGAAAAGTCACCCGATCCTGCTTCTAGGAACATAAAATCCAGGGATATTTCTAGTTAGCCTTAGATTTCTATGGAATGCTTAGAACTTGCACAAGCTGCTGCCTTCTAAGCAAAAAAAATTAAATGAGACGTTCCCAAATGGGAGCGTTGGATGCTAATGGGTCAGAGATGTTATTTGAACATTTCTGTTTGGAAAATATTTCCTTAACACGATAGTTACTATTTTTTATCTCCAATAGATTATGTTTTTATTTATCGAAAAATGTGTAAGTAATTGGTGGACCCGTTTTTCAGAGAAAATTCAATTAACATTGCTTGAGATAAGGTACTTAGTTTTAGTGTAGTGTTTTTAAACTTAATGTACGACTTTTACACAAGTGATCTTGTTTATGAATTGTTTAAGAAATGAGGACATTTTGATGATGGCCATGTCCAACAGTTGTGTAATCCTCAGTTTACTCGGTTTCTTATTTTTAATGATAATTCTAATTGTATGGCCAAATACCGTTTGTATTTAGTATTTCCACTAAGTAACCTCGGACCAAACAGTTTTACTATTCGTAGACGAGGCTTTCACTAATAGTCCTCCAAAGACAAATAATTTATTTCAGACATATTTTCTTAGAGTGTGAAATTATTTTTTGAAGGATGGCTCAAATGGCTTATTTCTCCCTTAATTTACCTATGGGTTTATTTAGACTGATAAACCTTTTCTTTCAAACGCCAGGCGCAGGCTGCTTGTAACACAATGTGATGTAACCTTGGTGTAATGAGAATGCTTAAGGATTTTTTCTCTATTTATGTTAACGCATCCTTTATATTTTTCCTGTATCTATCTGTATTGGAGATAGTAATATTCTACCACTGTTCAGACTGCAAGTGTTTCACAAAACAACATTGTACGGTTGCTGGTTTGTATAAAACTCCAGGATGTACGAGGAATATGTGCTCTTTTGTAAAGATACCTCCACGTCCACCAGCACTAATCCTATATGAGTTTTACAAACTCAGATTATTTTTCGCCTTCAACACTGTATTTATCTTAGATTTTTGATAGTTTGATAGGCTTTAAACTTTTACAGTCAGTTAAGGTAGCAGTAGCCAAACTCTCGGTTGCAGGACTTTAGTTCGTTTTCAGCTTGATTTGTTTTTTCAATTTAAGTTTTGTTCATTCTAAGATTTATTTATTAATTTGTATAAGTACCTTTTGTACGTTTGTTTGTTATGATTGCTAATTTAATTTCTGTTCGTTTTGTATTTCGTTTATTCCTAAACAGTGACATTTTTCTTCCTTTTAAACTTCGTTTGTAATATTCAATTTAAATTTTACTTGTTGCAAGATATATTTATTCAGTTGCGTTTATTAGCACCTGTTGTATGTTTGTTGGCTATTATTATTTATTTAAATTCTATTCGTTTTGGATTTCATTTATTCTTTAATAGTAATTTCCGGTCGTTTTGAGCTTGAATTATCCTATATTTTTATTCCTGATAATCTTAAGTTTAATACGGCCTATACTTTTTAAAAAAAAACTTCTTTTTCTAAAAGCTTAAAAAAATTAATTTTTGTTAAAAAAATTATGTTTGTTTTTAATTGCCAATGTTTTCATGTTTTTCAAAGTTCCTTATTTCAAAATCAATTTTTTTTCAACATCGAAGTTTCATCAAAGTATCAAAACTACTATCAAAGTATCAAAGTGAAAAAGGTAGGGAAGCAAAAAAAGAATCATAGTAACAATAAGCAGCTTGTATAACTTACAGCCCTTGCCCCGTAATACAAAGTTGCCCCGTAAATCCAAGCATCAAAGTAAACAAAGTACCATAGTAAAAATGTGAACTTGCATAACTTACCACCCTTACCTCGGGGACTGGGGGGTATCCAGCCAAGGCCATAACAAGGATTTTTTTCGTAGGGATTTTTACTCAAAAAAATTTACAGGGGGGGGGGGTTAAACAACAAAAAATCAAAATCACGTACAAAATTTTTTTATATACATTTTTTCAGGTTTTTACGATTGAGACAAACATATCCTGAGGGAGAGGGTTAAACTCCCCTAACCCCCCTCTGGGTACGGCCTTGGATTCAGTCCCGGAAGCATAGCTATTTTACTTTTCAACTATCTTGAACATCACGGTCATCTCATAATTTTGACTGGACGCCTTGGGGGAAAAAGGGTGGGGGTGGATACCCTTTGATCACTTTTTACTTTAAAGAAAATTAGAAGTTTCAATAGAATGAGCGCCCCTCCCACAAAGTTAATACAACCACCCCTTCCAAAAAACATTTCTTGACATTGGACAACTTTCAAAAGCTACGGCCCTTGTCCCTGGGGCTATGGGGATTTTCAACCCCTAACTCATAGTTATTGGAATTTTGGACTATTTTGAACCAAATGACTCTTTTAAAATTTTGATCGGATGCATTAGGGGAAAAAGGTTGCGAGGGAGGAGGGGCTGGCTACCCTTCGATCACTTTTATTTTCTAAAAAGGGAAAAAGAAATTCCAATTTCCAATCGAATGAGCCTCTTCCAAAGATTATATGACCACCCGTTCCATAAAAACTTTATATGTTAACTATAGACAACTAGCATAACATATGACCTATTTCCGAGGAGGTTGGAAGGGGTTTATAAAACCTGGAATCACAGTTATTTGACATTTGGACTATTTTGAGCAAATTGGCTATCTCGAAGTTTTGGTCAGAAGTATTTGGGGAAAGGGGCGCGGGGCAGAGCTGGTTGAGATTTGATCACTCTTGATTTTTAACAAAAGAGCTTGAACTTTCAAACTTAAATTGGAAGAGCCTTCTTCGATGTCTGTATGACCACGCCTTCCGTAAAACTTTATATCTTAACCATGGCCAACTAGCATAACTTATGGCGTTTGCCGGAGGGCTTGGAGTGGGGATATCAAATGTGGAACCATAGTTATTTGACATTTGGACTATTTTGAACAAATTGGCTACCTCAAAGATTTTATCGGATGTATTAGGGGAAAAAGTTGTACTCCTGACTTTTGAAGAAATGAGCCTGAGCTTTCAATTCTAAGTCGGATGAGCCTTCTCCGAAGTCTATATGACCACCTCTCCCATTAGGAGCTCTGGGGGATTTTGTCAAACCCTGAGGAAACTATTTTGAACACAATGGCTGTCTCAAAATTTTGCTCGGATGCATTTGGTGAAATAGGGTCGTGGGGGGTTAGTTGACCTCCGATGCATTTTGACTTTTAAAATGGGCACTAGAACTTTAGATTCCCAACTGAATGCACCCTTCCGAAATTCATACGACCACTGCTTCCATATGAACTGACTCTTTGGGAAAATTTCAATAATTAAATAATAAAAACATTGAGGCCTTATGGCCTTTACTGCAGAGAACACTATTGCGTCGCCTCTAAAATTCTGTTGAAACAAAAACAGCTTACCGATGCAGCTGACTCTCCCAAACTCTTTTTTACTGGTGAAAAATCACAGATAGATTTTGTAAACCAGCCATCATAGTTGATAAATTTTTGAAAAAAAATTGATCATGAAAAATTGAATTTTGAAAAACTTGAAACTTTGACACTTCAAAACGAACAGAAATTAATTAAAAAAAACTTATAGGAAAAGAAGTTTTTCAAAGAAAAGTAAAGGCCATATTGAACTTAAGATCGGGAAATTGTACTTTCAAGATGTCCATTTTAAGAGTCAAAAGTGGTGTGAGGGTAAAAGGCCTCCCCACGCCCTCTTTTCCCAAAAATTTATTCGATTTTTTTTAAATAGCCATATTGTCGAAAATTGTAAAAATATTATATAAATATGACTCCGGGGTAGACACAACCCCTATAACTCGGGGGAAAGAGATGTAAGTTATGCCCCAAGGATGTATACGGTTTTTATGGAAAAGATGGCCGTATAAACCTTGGAGGAGGCCTTTTTGATTGAAAATTGAAACTTCTAGGTCCCTTTTCAAGATTCAAAAGTGATTGGAAGGCAACTAGCTCCCCCACGCCCTCTTTTCCTTAAATGTACCTGATCGAACTCTTGAGATAGCCTTTTTTTCAAAATAGTCAAAATATCATACAAAAATACCTTTGGGGTTAACACAACCCCTGGGAACCCCAGGATAAGGGCTGTAAGTTATGCTTCAGGGGGTTATCAGATTTTATGGAATAAAAACTTGATAGGTACCTGGGTTAAAATTTGCAACCAATATCCTCAGATTATGCTGGGTTGCGTCAACCTGGAGGCCTTGCCTCCAGGGTTGGACAATTTTAAACATAAATATGATCTTTGGACAATTTTAAAAATAATGGTTGTCCAAAAACTCTAATCACATACATTTTGGAAAAAGATGGCGATGCGGGGAGGGTTGTTGCCCTTTTATCACCTTTTACTCTCGAAAACTAGAACTTTAAAATATGATTAAATGTGGTCGTATAAACTCCTCTAAAGTTTATACGACAATCCCTCCCATATAAACTCTAAATGCCGCTAGGAAATAATTTATAGCCCTTGCCTTGGGGCTCTGGGGGCTGTGTTAACACCAGAGGTGTTGTTATATGACACATTGACTATTTTGAACTAAGTGGCTATCTCTAAATCTTGATCTGATCCATTTAGAGAAAAAGGGCACGGGGGAAGCTAGTTGCGTTCAATTCAATTTGGGTATTAAAATGGAAATAGAACTTCTTGAAATGATCCCCCTCTGAGGTTTATGCGATCACCACTTCCATATGAAGTGCCTCTGAAGAAAAACATAAATGAATAAGAGATAAAACATTGTCTTATGGTCTTTTCTATAGGCAATGCTATAGTGTTGCCTCTGAATTGCCGTAAAAACAAAAACAGCTTACCAATGCAGCTGCCTCTCCCAAACTCATATCCTGGTGAGCAATCACAAATATATTTCAGAAGCCGGCCATCATGGTTGATACATTTGCTTTCAAAATCGCCATATAAAGCACAAGGATTTCTGTCCTTACATTCATTTACATCTTAAA
>JAQQPU010001291.1:64251-84811 GCA_029168905.1 Artemia sp. Kazakhstan ARC1039 | reverse complement strand
AACAAGATGTCTAATAGAAAAGTGGTATTCACTTGTCCTGATATTGACTGCTATGTTAATACTCTTGGCCCAAGACAACAGGGCAATGGAATGAACTATTACAAGGGTCGCTCGTCAATGTCTGGCCACGGTCTTGGCAGTTGGTTTGCTAAGCTGTTTCGCTCTTCACTACCACTGGCTAGAAAATATCTTGTACCGGCTGAGACAGATTTTGCATCCTCTACACTATACGATTGGGGCTCAGGCAAGGATTTTAAAAAAAGTGCTTCGGAAAATCTTAGGTCCAGTGCGCGAACCCTTGGTGAGAAATTAAAACAAAATGGTAAAGGCTTAAAAACGTCGAGAAACAATGCATCACTCATCAGTCTCCACTCAGGTTGGAAACGAAAGACATCATCCCTCTTGTCAAAGAAAAGAAGGAAAAAGCCGACACGTACTGTAAACAGAAGAAGAAGCCCCAGGAAGAAAATTGTTAGATCGAAACTGGATTTCTTCTCCTAAGATGTCCTACCTACCGCATAAGGACTCTCAACCTTCAATCACCGCCTCATTGAATCTATTCAATGCTGAAAATGTTGATGTGAGTGTCAAGCATGGATACTATGAACAATTTTATCCTCAACAACCCCTCTCCGATAATATCCACTTTCAAATTTATTCCAATGAAGACTACTTTATGGACATGTCTTCAACATTCATAGATTTGCAAATGAAAGTCCGGAAACCCGATAATACAATGCCAATTCGGTCCGATGGAATATCCTATGAAAATTGTATACTACACAATTTATTTCGTCAAATTAGTGTCTACATCAATGGCACGCTGGTGAGCACAAGCAACAATCTCTCAAATTATACTAGCTATATGCAATTCATGTTGATGACACCCAAGTCATACAAGGAATTGAGAGGCACCTCCAATGGATATGAATATATTACTAATACTGATAGTACAGATGCACTTAAAAATGCTACAACTAGTGAATTACATCTAGTTGGAAAATATATCATGAAATATTTAATATACCCCAATGGCTGCCGCCCAATGCTAAAGTGGATATAAAATTGACGCTTGCACCCTCCAATTTCATATTGAGAAAAGAACTTGCTGCCAATCCTGATGTAAGTCTCTCCCTCACCTCGGCAATACTTCATGTACGCAAATAACAGGTCATGAGTTCTGTTGCTTTGGCAGTGGAAAAACTGAGAGCCAATGGAAATAATATTAAACTACTTGTTCCTCATACAATCACCAATCAACGTCATATTGCCATGGGCTCACGCACCTTCACCGATTCATCCTTTATCAATGGTGAAATTCCGTCAAAACTCGCTTTGGCATTTGTAAAAAGCGCCAGTGCAATAGGATCATGGACTGAATGCCCACATAAATTCGAGTTGTTTGGACTTTCATCTCTTGTGTGCAAAGTAAACGGTATCCCACTCTACAATCTATCTTTTGATAAATCCTATAGAACATTGTATGAGTTGACCATGCAAACCCTAGATCATGACTCTCAACTATTTGAAAATGGTATAACCGAAGATATGTTTGCTAAAACACATGGTATCATTGTTCTGGATTTGTCTGGCACACAGGATATGAGTATAGTACGTACGGGGAGTGTGCGTTTAGAGTGTACATTTGCCGACCCATTGGCTGAGAGTATTGCACTAATCTCACTAAATCAATATGAAACCTATTGGGAAATCACTCCCGAAGGCAGTGTTCTACTAGACTTGGCGCCATGAACACCAGTCAAATAATCAATGTATTTAATATGGATCCCTATATCTCCCAGTACAAATCCTATTGTCTGCCCTCGGACTTTCTAAGAAAAATTCAAAGTGTCAACAATACCTTAATTATTGTTAATAGCAGTCCGTCGACTGTGCTGACGGGTCATTGGCTGTGCATCTTTCAAACAATGAAGACAATTGAATTTTTTGATCCTCTTGGTCTACCCTATACATTCTACACACCCCACATCAGCAACTATATTGAGAGCAGTGGGAAAACTATTATTTAAAATCGAAAGAGGGTGCAGGATCTAACGACTAAAAGCTGTGGCTTCCATGCACTACTATATTTTGTGTTCCGATGTCGCGGCTATACTTACAAGCAGTTTCTCCAGATTTATGTTGACAATCCCCGTCTGAACGACTTTCTAGTGGAAAATATCCTCTCAGACCTATAAAGTATTGATTTCAGTGCCCTAAGAGTAAAGTCCTTAAAATATGTTTGTGAATTTGTTTATTAATAAAATGCATTTATATATATACAACAATGTCTTTAAATCTTCACTTTAGATTTCTTCTTTTTCTTCGGTGTATAGGCAACTGTCGTTAACCACTAATGCTGGTAAATCATTTGGATTCACTATATATTGATCTTGATTGACTGCAAAGTCAGGGTCACATTTTCTACAGTACAATGTAACTTCACTCTTGTCATATCTCTTTGTATAGTCAATGATACTATTTGCATTCATATTATGAAATTCACGTGTTTCAATCTGTCTATTTGAAGCAATATCACATACAGTGTTTTCAAATGGTGAATCACAATCGGTAACTGCCAAATAAAAATCACTTGGTTTATAGTCATAGTAGGCAGTGTCGTCACAACGATGACGTAGAAACCAAATTGTCTTGTTAGCCCAACAGTTGAATCGTAGACCAGATTCCTCTTCCCAGAATAATTTAAATCCTCTACGATACCAATCTCCTAGAAATAAACTAAAATCACGTTTGGGATTCTTTCCAATCATAGCGGGGTAATTATTCTCCCACTGATCACATTTATCATAGTGACAATTGGAGCACAGGTGCCCTCTAGGGTGAGTCACACACCTTTTCAAGACATGAATTACATCCTTTAATTTGTACTGCATAGCCTCTATGTAATTTACAAGGATTACATAATTTACACTTTTCACTATAGTCATCAATAATTGTACAATTCTCACATTGAGTCCAACTGCCAAGAGTGTACATGCACAATGGACATGTATAGAACATTTTTTTTTGTTTCCGATGTCAACTCTCTCACAGCTAAAACGAAACTGATCGTCCTCGCTCTATAAATTCAGTTAGGGGAATGGGGAGAGGAGTAGCTCTGTGACGTTACCTCTTTCGAATGGTGGGGGGGAGCCATCTACATTGAATCCATTGGCAATGTTTTCAAAAGTATATCCACGATATGATTCTGCTTTGTTTCAATTAATATATCAATAAATTGACTATAAGCACTTGAGTCACATTTTAAAAGTTTCATACAATAGTCCAATGGGGGAGAATCACTCTTCATTATATTGTCAAGTGTTCCCTGACGAGAAAATATCCTGCGTTGAAGAGATAACTAGAGAAAATCCTCATCCAAATCAAATGTTTTTCCATAAACACTAGATTTGATCTAATTCTCTCTTTCTCAAATTTATTCATTTTTCAATCCTTTCACTCTGACTGCTGACTCTAGACCGACCCTGATTCGTTAGTCCTAGCCTAACCTAACCAGAAAAGAAAGAGAACATTTTCGATTTCGAAACAATTTTATTGAATAATTACAACAACAACAATAATACAGAGCATGTACAATTAGCGATAGAGTTTATTGTCTTCGATATGTTTCACTAATGTACTTAAAGCACATTGAAGTCTATTCACATGTGCTATATCAACTTTAGCGGCGAAACATAATTGATCCTCCATTTTAAATTTGCTCAAGGATATCACATATCTTGCATATACTGCATCCCATTCCAGACAAAGCCGTGATCCTTTCGTGATTTCCACCGCAATGTTTGGTGCTCTTGTATTATTACCTTCAACTCCACTATCAACTTCTAAGAGGGTAAATATTCCACTCGCCATCAACACAAATATATATCCAAATGAGTAAAGTCAAAACTATTCTTCTTCTCACTCCTTTGAATTCTATTCACAGACAAATAAAACTTTGGCAATAACCCTTTCCTTATATTCTCTGCAATCCTCCGTCGCTAATATGTAAGCGAGCCCTCTGATTGGCTGAGAAGGAAACCCGTGATCTAACTGTTTCCAGGATTCCTGGACGGCATAACATTCGCCTCGAGCATGCACATGGCCAAAACAACAACAACAGCAAATAAATCGACCTTTTCGAAATTTAGGTCATTGACCCACTTTGATTAACCACGTGTTCTCCCTGGGGATTCCATGTCCATATTTGGTGTTCTGTCACGACTATAAGATAGCTTTCTACTTCTTTCATATCCTAACCGTAGAAAAAGCTTCATAAATTCCCCATCCCAAATTTTGGTTACATATAATTATGGTAATAAATGATTGGTTTACAGGTCTGGCCAAGCAGCAAGGAAGAGCAAAGGTTTTTATTGGGTGGTTTACTTAGTATTTATATTTTAACGCAAAAATAAAAACCGAGTCTAATGAGTATAGGAGAAACGTCAAATGAAAAGTTGCGTAACAGTGTAATTCAGTAAAGAGTGGAGTCACCCATGCAATGTGCCACCAAAATTTGGTATTTTTTAGGTTATTGTACGTCTTCCTCGGTCAAAAATTAAATATTACCTAATTTAAATTTATTCCTCCACAATTGATTTACGTTTTCACAATTTAGACTCTTGTAGGGCATGTATAAAATTGACGAAGTCAAAATCAACTTCAAACTGTAGCTCTTTTTATCTAGTATATTCCAAGCTTTTCAGCTTTTCAATCAGAGTCGTGAATATTAAATTTTTACTTTATTTCTACTGTTCTTCATAACCCAACTTTACACCCCTGGATGGAACCATACCTGATTCTAAGACGGGTCGGAAACATTTTTTCGTTTTTCGTTTTTCGTTCAAGAACTCGTAGGAGGGGAACATTTGAATGACCAACCCGAGATGTTTCCACAAATGAAGCGTAGAGAAATATACAAGTGTCCGTGGAGAAGGCAGGCGGGTAGTCAGCAAAAATGAAATTAGTGTTTCCGGCACTTTTACCATTGATTATATTGAGCTTAAAGCCAAGAACATCTTTTAGATTATCATTGAGAATAACCTTTTCGCTGGCAATAGGTGAACTAATGTAGATCTTGCCCTCCTCCTTTGAATAGTTGAAATGAAAAGCTCCTTTTTTACGAGCGGAAATTCTTTTATTAATAGAACGACATAAATCATTCATACAGGTGAGTTCCTCGAAGGGTAATTCAATATATGGATAATTCATCCAATTGATTTTTTGAATTTGTTCTTGATCACTTGAGGGTGGTGGGTGCCAATCATAGGGTCTAATTTTTATTTCATATTTACGATCCTTTCTCAGGATGTCATAGGTATTTTTGAGAATACAGGCGACAAGAGCCACTTCATACTTTCCATTGTTGTCGAATTTGATGGTGGGGGAGAGTTTCGTCCAAAAATCACTTGTTCTATTCAAATCATTGTAGAGAGGATCAGAAACATTGGACATGAAAGTCACATAGAAATCATTGGGCATTGTTAATATCTTCAGCACTGACCCAAGAATCAAAATCTGAGTTGTATCCTAGCCAGCGAACAAGCAACTGTCTCTTGCCCCTACGAGTACGACTCTTTAATATCTTTTCAATTTGATAAATTTCACTAGTGTTTCTAACTTTTTGCAATTCATATTCATAAAAACCACCGAGAATCTCATCATCTTTGGTGTCTCGCAGTCGATATGTCGTGGGTTCGGTGTCCAGGATTTTGGACACTTTAAAAAGTTTGGCGCTCCATAAATAATTCCCCTTTTCAAAAATATTGCTGGTTCTATTAATTCGAACAGTATCACCAACATTGAATTTCTTCTTCACATTTTTTTTTCTTTTTCACCATTGGAATATTGCTTTAGAAAAGCATCAAATGTATTTTCACTGCAGTGAACTTCCCGAGGGCTTGAGTTGGACAGAGATCGATGGGGTCGATGGTTGTATATCTGCATGATTTTATCTAAATCATGAATAAAAGCCGGTGTATTTTTCAGGGTACAATATCTCGAAATTAATAGACGAATCGTTCTTATTAATCGCTCAGCCAATGCAGCCTTTATCGGACTGTGACTATGATAAAGTGTTGTATTATATTTCAATAGAACCTTTTGCACATGGGGATTAACAAATTCACTGCCACGATCCGATTGAATTTTTCTATACGAATCCTGTTCAAGAATACTTTCAATGGCCCGAGCAACTTCAAAACCTCTCTTTGACCGTAATGGAATGGCATAGGCATAGCGACTAAAGACACTGATTGCCACCAGAATATATTTGTAGGGTGCATTGTGACGCCGTTGAATTGCGTCTAAAGTTAAAAGATCCGTTTGCATTATATGCAGAGTGAAAAGGCTTTAGTTTGTCGATATTGTTTGCTGCGAAGCTTGTGATTCCGGTGCAGTGTGTAACTCGGTTCATTCTTTAGATACTCTTTTGCTTTTTTCAATGTGGTGCCGGAGACACCTTTAGAAAGCGTTTTGGGAGAACTTAAACTTCCCGCTTCACCAATATTTTATAGACACCTTTCAGAACTTCATCCATTTTGAACGTAAACACGTAGTGTAATGTCCACTCCCCTTTTGCACACTGGAGGGTGAATCAATTCGTCTTTGCTTTTGACTAGCAGCCACAGGTGTTGTAAAATCAATGGTGCTGCTGCTGCTACTGATAGTATTTTCAAATATTGAATCTTTTCTTTTTTAAATGACGGTGTTGGTGTTGTTGGAGGACTATATTCTCTTAGTTTCTTAAGAATTTGCTTATTGCCAATAAGACTTTTGGGAAAGTTTGATACACTTAGAAAGGTGTATAGATTATTGTCAAAGGATAAAAGTCCTTTACGATTCGTCACCATATCACAAATTAAATCAACTAGATTATAACTTTTTCCCTGAATTATAATTCGTTTCCCTGTGCTGTCGACTTGAACTTGATGTTCATCACCAGTTTCCAACATGAGATATGATAATATTCTTTTACTCTGTTCTCGATAGGTCAGTGGCAATAGGTTTCCAATTTTCATTACAATTGAATTCAATTCCTTCTCCTTTGATTGCACTGCTGCAGAATCTTGAGGAGATGTTTCCTGTTTAGAGGGATCAGTGGCGACAGTGACGGTGGGTCTCTCACGAAAAGGTTTATGTTTGTCCATACGTCGCAATGCATCTTGAAGTAAAAGCAATTTTTTGTCATCGGCAATATTCTCATCATTAATGAATTTGCTTAGATTGTCTTCAAAATGTTCGGCGGGCGAGAGGACAAGTTCAAATGGTGTCAATTTATAGGGTTTAGCCATTCTCTAGAGAAAAATGTTTACAAGTCCTGCAATTATTGGCAGTAAAAGTGTGAAAAAGCTACCGCCCGCTTGAAGGAGACGTTTTCTTTTTAAATTTTTTCCCTTGTTTTTACAAGCCAAGGCGCGTACAGTGGAACGATGTTGCTTTGTCGGTTGTCTAACACCTTCTGGCAGTTGAACATTGCCCTCAGTTAAATTTAAACAAAGTTCAGATATTAGATTAATGAAATCATTGTCAACACCATGTTTGAGTATGGCCTTCCTAAGCAAGGGTTTTGAAGTGCTTAAAACGGAAAATAAATGCCGTTGTTCGTGTAGCTTCTTCAGTGTCATAACGTCAACTAATAGCCTTTTCTACTGTTCACCGGAAGATATACTGTAATTTCATTGTTGAAAATGTCGGTGACTACACGTAGATCCTCGGGCGTGCTCTGATTAAGATCCAACAAAATGTAACCGTAGGGCTTGCTAGTCGCCTGAGTGTACGCTGACAACAGAAATTTAGGGGCGCCGGGGTATATCTGTTTATTGAGAGTTATTAGCGAGCTAGAATCACGAACAACTCGATAGATAATATAGATGGTGCAATTCAAAGCAAGGGTTCGCATACATTTGCTCTGATGAAACAGATTGTGTGGAACTAGGGTTATGGAAATGTGTTCATGGTGGGAGCGAACAGTGAACAGTTGTAGCATTTTCTGTGAGAACTGTTCAATGGACTCAGCAAAATCATCAATGATCAGCCACGAGTTCGATTCAATACTATTGAAAACATCAAGTCCCCGTATGAATTGTATTGGTATGGCTGTGGCAATAGCTTTTATTTGATCATAGGACTCCTGCCATATACTATAGCAATAGTAGATTTTTTTCGGTTTTTCCAAAAACATTTTCTGACAATTTTGAATTATTTTAGCTAAAAGTGTTGTTTTGCCCGACAATGACGGCCCACACAGAAACGATCTGAAGGGTGTTTTAAATTGATACATGCTGCTGCTGCTGTTGACAACAGTTGGACTATAACTAACTGTAAATCATACGTGTTCAATGAATAAGTAGTAGTAGTAATAATTTTCCCATAGATCTATCTAGTGCAATAACAAAAAAACAACAATATTTCATGGCAGCATTTATTTTGTTCAACATGAAAACGTCAATTTGTTCAACATGAACAACGATAAAAATGACACTTTATGTTCAACAAGAACAGTTGACAATATTTCATGGCAGCATTTATTTCGGCACTGGATGAAAACTCTATTTGTTCCTGACATGAACCTGACAATGATAAAAATGACACTTTATGTACAACATAAATAAAAAAACACTTTTTGTCCATCAATAATAACACTATCTGTACACTGCACTTCGATTGTCAACTTAAACACTTTTCTGTACAACAACAACACTTTATGTACACTGAGCTGAGCAAACACACACACTTTTTTTGTACAACAAAAAAAAACACTTGAAAACAACACTTGGAACATGAACTAGCACAGTTGAACGTTACAGTGAATTTAAAGGTTCAACTCCCCCCCCCCCCCCAGGGCCGTGGGGCCGAAGGCCGGCCGTGGGCGGGACCCCCCACCCCCCAGGAGCTGGCCGCGGGGAGGCCCCCCCCCGGGAGCCGCGGGGGTGAAAAAACAGTACAATAGTTGTCGTCACTGCTGCTACAGGTTAGGTTGGGTTAGTTGAGGTTGGGTGGTGGTTAGTTAATTTATGAACGGGCTGATGGTGGTTAGTACTTGGGTTAGTTCAAGTTAGGTTAATTTATCCAGACCAAGTTGATTGCGATAGTCTATGCATTCAACTCGGTCTGAAATACGGTAGTGGCCATGAGGCAGGACACTCACACCATTCTTGAGCACATAGACTTTGTTGGATATACACGACATTGCATTCTTTTCCACTCTCACAGTATAATTTCTATACTGTAGAGAGCGAATTGCAAGCACTTGTGCTCTCGGCACTAGGCTACTTTCTACACAGTCTCTGTACACGCTCATGTTGAAATTGCTCTTTACAAAGTGTGTAGGCACCCCTTTACACGCCTGCTTTTCATCCCCACTATGAGTTTTAACGCAATAAACTTTGGGACCCGGGAACACCCCCCTGGATATCAAATCACTCCCCGTCTCTGATTTTAACATTAATAGTTGGTTGGGGGCTTGACGTTTCACCAACTCGGGGTAGAGGGACGGATTTCAGTTGGTGAAATCCATCCGCGAGCTGATGTGTTCCCCCTTTTCTAGATCACCCAATAAATCTTCGGTCCCTAGTACCTTTAACAGCAGAGAATCTGTATCCCCACAGTAAACTTGAACCTCCCCCTCCCGTGGCCATTGCACCTTGCACACATTGTAAAAAAACGACAACATGAGCTTTTTGGAAATTTCTAGTACTGAACTGCCGCCCGCTATATTCTTGTTCAGTACCACATTTCGCTTTCGCCTGTGTAGAAGAACCATGCCAGCCTCTATGCTCGTGAACGATGTAAAATTGGGATCGGCAATAATTCGTGCACACTCTAGAGGGTCAGTCACGACGTCGCAGCGAGATCTATTACGTACGCTTTCACACATTTTGCCAAACGCTGAATTTAGAATCAGTTTGTACATTTCCTTTTCTACCTTGGAGTTTGCCCTAGAGCGTTTATCGACAAAAGTATCGATAAACGTTTTCAAGTATGGTCGCTGATTGAACTGCAGGACCCTATGTATTTTAGTGATCTTGAAACCATTGCTCGCCATCCAGTGCAAAAGCACATGGTGAACAACAATATTCTCCTTAGGGTCCAAATCAGCAATCAGTTTTTGCTTAGAGGGAGTCCAGTGCATCCCCATATCCTCGACCAATGATCGATTGTAGGGGCTCAATGAGTCCCTGCTCACGGGCCGATTGATACAGGGAAAAACAAAATCTTTGACTGAGTCGTGAAGCGCCAGCGGAATGTGACCGTCAATTTCAAAGAACCATCCTTGTGGCCCATTGTCCTCGATGGTGGTAATGTCGGGGAACTCACAAGGATTCTCAAGCCATTGATAGTTCCCACACGGCAAAGAGTAGTGAGACATTGCTGAGGGGTACAATGAGTTCATGTCCAAGAACACTGCATTTGACTTTGCACCGGTGCTGTTTTGTCCGCTCGGATCGGTTGACAAGACGCGGTCCCCATGAAAAACATACCCTCCCCTCATTGAACGCTCTACAAAAAGGTGCTGATCTACATCTGTGATTAGGCCTATTTCCTCCCTACTAATTTTTAAAATCAAATCCATCACCAAATGTGGTGTGGAAAAATAATAGCCGATATCTAACCCAAACTCTGAATAGATTTGGTCTGTGTTCTTACAGACTATATCCAACAGAGTTAAAACGTCACTGGCCAAGTACAGTCTACAATAATCCCACCCATTTTTACAATTCCCCTTAGCCCACACCTTCTTGGCAAACTCATACTCCTCGGCTGTGCATTCACTACTGGTCAGTGAATTGTAAAAAGCTTCAATTGGAGGTAGTTTCACCTCGCTTAAGCGAGCGCCTGAACAGTAATAGTCGTATGCATATACACCTTTGCAGGTCAATAGGTCATACATTTTACTGTCTGGAAAGTGCTGTTTAAGCAAGGGAAAGCTATCAAAATTGTCGCTTTTCTGCACTTGAATCAATTGACTCAATGCCTTGGGAAAAAAACTAAAAGAATCTAAAAACCTGATTTTATTCCAACACGTATGCCCATTATCCACTGCCTGCCATTTCAGTTCGAGAAGCAACAACTTCTCGGCCGATTTGGGAATAATGTTATAGGTAAATGAACTGTTTACCCATGGACTGTCTACTCCCCCCTTCCCTGTGCATACGTGCCAGTGCCGGTAAAATAAATTTTAAATCATAACTTGAGTTGTGAATAAAAACAGGGATAAAAAACTGTTGGCTAACATTTAAGTTACACGATTGATGCGCTACCCCTCTAAAATTACTACCCCCAGATGATATTTCCTGCCACAAGTGATTATGATCTCTGACTTTCCCCCTCCCACTGGCCCCTCTTTTCCCTTTAGTCCCCTTATCCCCCTCTACAAACTCCCCTTACAAACCCAACATATTTTTTTATCTTTAATCGCGAGACGATCCACTGCAGACAACACCATTGGATAATGGGTATTTCTCAAACGAGAAATAGCACCATTAGCCGTGCCAATTAGTTTAGTCAGTGCCTTGACCATGAACTCCCCCTCATCCAATGTTTCTACTATTTCTAACAACCGCATGGTGTTAGAACTGTCTCTTTGCACATGAGCATAGGACACTGCAATAGCCTGGTGTTCTTTGATTCGATTTGGAAATCGGGGATCGTTCACCTCCACCAGCTTAGCTTCACAGTCTAAAGATATTTTGTTGCACTGGAGGAGGGTGTTTTGGAAATTTTTAAAACGTAAAATGGACCTATCCCCTGAAACCGTTTCCACTGTCTGATAGCCATGCCGTCTACAATGCCTCATGTGATTTTGCAGCTTTAATTCACTCCAAAATCTAGACAGGCATGTTGGACAGTAGAAACATACCCCTTATTTTTACCCTCCCCCAGATCTCTACTGATGTCTGTGATCGGGTTAAAATGGCCAATTGAATTGGCAAGGTCACTAGGTGGTGTATACAACAACCAAACCCAATTTTTGACCAAATCAATTGACGGGCCCCTTACGGGGAATACCACCCCCTTCTTTTTAGAACGAACCCCATCTTCAAATTCAGTTTCATACTGAACCACAGTAACGCCGATATTTAAATGGGCATTAGCCCTTTCAAAAGTGTTACTGGGCGTTACTGGGTGTTCTTAGCGTTACTGGGTATTTTCCGTCTAAACAAGAGAAATCTACAATGGGAAAATTGGACCCTTCCTTCCCATGTACGGCCCAATCGTCTAAATTCGTCTTGGTAGCGTCACGTGCTAGAGGCTCGAATGCTGATATGAGGAAAGCATACTTGAAACATTTATGACCTATTTCAAAACAAATCCGCTGGACACCTTTACATCCATCTAGATCTGGATTATAATTTAAAACTTGACCTCCCTGCCCCCCCCTCTTAAAATAAAATCTTTCTTAAATTTACATTTATTTACACTTAAATTTTCAACAAAAAGAACTAGAGAGCCGCTCCCATTTTCATTAAAGTTCTCAAGATGTGCAATAATTTGACCTATCCACTCGCAAAAAACTCCCTCAAAATTTTCTAAATTCGGATAGATCAAACGCATCTCGGAATGTATATAATGATGATAAACTTCGCTTTTCCCCTCATTTAAATAGAACACCTTTAAAACAATAGAAACCTTAATTGAACCCCTCCCCCACAATTGAATTTGGTTCTCCAGCAGTGCACGAATTTTATCTACATATTCATGCACAATTTCTACGGGATCAAACACAAAATTACCCCCCATAAGTGAATTAAAAGGATCCCCAAAAGTCACAGTGTAGACAACTATATTATTTAATATTGAATTTGACAGCTGAAAGTCTGGAAAAGTCGTAAATTGGAAATTACCCCCTCCCCCCTCTTGTATATTATCAACACCCCTCCCCCACTTTGTTCAATATTTGGGGTATGTGAATGCTCCACTTCAGTTGTTTGAAGTGGATTCGTTAGGGTATCGGAGGCTAGAGGAGGAGGAGGAGGGTTCCCAGTTAATTCCCGGGTAAAATCGTCCAAAAGCTGTAGCGTGTTTGGACTTAGCAAAGGTAAGTCCCCCTGCTCAACTGCGCTATAATCTACATTAAAATAATCAACTAAAAACTCATCAATATTTAACGATGACGACGATATTTCCAGTGACTTGTTGGAGAGGTCCTCCTCTCCTCCAACTGATGATGATGGTGATAATGAATATGGGACCAATGGTCCAACCTATAAATGAAAAAATAGCTTATTTTCAAAGTGTTCAAATCACCCCTACTGTTTTTAAAATTTGGATTATTATTTAAAGTCAGCGCTTAGTAGTAGCAGCAGTATGCACATAGTAGCATTTGGTTAATTCACTGTTCCCCCCACAACTATCGATATTCTGAAAGCAACCAATTTCCAACTTAATATAAGATATTTACAATCTAAAACGCCGCTTTACATAGAAGTTGTAATTTGATTTTGTTCAAAAAAATAGCTTATTTTCAAAGTGTTCAAATCAGCCATACTGTTTTTATTTGTTTGTTTTTTGTTTGTTTTTTTTCCGCGGCGCTTCTCGGACCCGCAGCGCTTCCCGCAGCGCTTCCCGGGCCCAGCGGCGCTTCCCAGCCTGCTCCGTGGCTCCCAGCCGTTTACTCAATGTCCGCCAAAAGTTGAAATATTGTTAGACGGCATAAGTCGCTATTTCTCTCTAATTCCGTTCTACAGGTTCGGTGAACTCCTCATTAGCTCACAATTATTGTAAGCCGCCGCGCGTATGTTCCGATTTCCAAGACTGAACTTCAGACGAGGAAACAGTACAATTAAATGCTGTAAATCGGTAACTCAGACATTGTCAGAATGTTTCCCCTCGCTAAAATCTTGGCAAGGGTTTGTAAGATTGAAAGCTATTTTAAAAATATCCTTGCGCAAATTAGACAGTCCATATGTGACGGATAGATAAATGGGATAATCTCACGGCCTTCTCTTAAAACTATGTGAATATTCAATTGTGAAAAAATAGCATTCACAGAGTTTCAAAGGCGGTGAGCATTAATTGACTAGAAATTACCCATGAAAATATTCGCTTATGAGATAGCGGCGAAGAGATAGCAACAGTGCAGTGGGGAATGCATAGAAAATAGCAAAGATTAGAAAAAAGAGCGGCGGTTTCTTTTGACTTGCAAGCAAAAAAAATCCATTATATTTGGATATCTCTGAGGGAGGGGGGGGGGTGGGGGGCAGAGAAATTTAAAACAATGGTTGGGGGGCGAGAGGTTAATATTTTAATATCTCTGAGATAAGTTTATATTAGGTTGAAAATAAAAGTTTTGTTTTTATATATTTCTATAAGATAGGCGGTAAGAAAAAATACTCACATTTGCAAATTCCGGCTGTATTTGAATGCCCGAAGGCTCAGGCGAAGCATGTTGTACCATCGGCGGGCCTTGTGTAGACGGGGCAGGTAGTCCATAGAAAGCAGCTGTCCATTTACTCTTTAGTTTTTGACCTGGTTGCATTGTTGCCTGCACAGATGGTTGCACTTGGGCAGTCAACACTTGTTTTGGGGTCGGGCCAGCATACTTAATAATGGATGGTCTCAGTTGGGGGGCTGCCTCATCCTCTCTCGCTTTCTTAGTGGGAGGCGCCATACATTCTTCATAATTGTCCTTAAAAAAAAGAGAAAACAGTTAGTATGGAAAATAATTTCAGCCTTTTTTACAGAAGGAAAATTAGTACCCCTATCCCCCCCCCACTAACCATAATCACTTGTCTTGAAAAGCATTTATCTCATTTCAGTAAAGCAAAACATAAAAAAAATTCGTGAAATATACTAGTCGCATCCTTTTGAATCTGAGAAAGATGAATTACGGCTCATTGAGCCGTTCAAAATTCAGCCTATAAAAGTCGGCCTAGTTTGATTCTAAGCTGTTTGAAGAAAATCTCCTTAATACTAAACGTTGAAAATGTGAATATTTAGTCTTTACTTATTTAGCCAAACATCGAAGCATTGATCTAAGCTATTGTTCTTTTTCAGTTATCCAATAAATAAAAACAAGTTTTTTCTAACTGAAAGTAAGGAGCGCCATTAAAATTTAAAACGAACAGAAATTATTCCGTATATGAATGGGGCTAAATAAAAGTTCAAATAAGGGATAATTCCCCCTTTTTTTACAGATGGAAAATTAGTACCCCCATCCCCCCACTAACCATAATTTTGTCTAAAAAAGCATTTATCTCATTTCAGTAAAGCAAAACGTAAAAAAATTTCGTGAAATATACTAGTCGCATCCTTTTGAATCTGAGAAAGATGAATTACGGCTCACTGAGCCGTTCAAAATTCAGCCTATAAAAGTCGGCCTAGTTTGTTTCTAAGCTGTTTGAAGAAAATCTCCTTAATACTAAACGTTGAAAATGTGAATATTTAGTTTTTACTTATTTAACCAAACATCGAAGCATTGATCTAAGCTATGGTTCTTTTTCAGTTATCCAATAAATAAAAAAAAGTTTTTTCTAACTGAAAGTAAGGAGCGTCATTAAAATTTAAAACGAACAGAAATTATTCTGTATATGAATGGGACTAAATAAAAGTTCCAATACGGGATAATTCTCCCTTTTTTTACAGAGGGTAAATTAGTATCCCCATCCCCCCACTAACCATAATTTTGTCTAGAAAAGCATTTGTCTCATTTCAGTAAAGCAAAACGTAAAACAATTTCGTGAAATATACTAGTCGCATCCTTTGAATCTGAGAAAGATGAATTACGGCTCACTGAGCCGTTCAAAATTCAGCCTATAAAAGTCGGCCTAGTTTGTTTCTAAGCTGTTTGTAGAAAATCTCCTTAATACTAAACGTTGAAAATGTGAATATTTAGTCTTTACTTTTTTTGCCAAACATCGAAGCATTGATCTAAGCTATGGTTCTTTTTCAGTTATCCAATAAATAAAAACAAGTTTTTTCTAACTGAAAGTAAGGAGCGCCATTAAAATTTAAAAAGAACAGAAATTATGCCGTATATGAATGGGGGCTAAATAAAAGTTCAAATAAGGGATAATTCCCCCTTTTTTACAGAAGGAAAATTAGTACCCCCATCCCCCACTAACCATAATTTTGTCTAGAAAAGCATTTATCTCATTTCAGTAAAGCAAAAGTAAAAAAAATTCGCGAAATATACTACTCGCATCCTTTTGAATCTGAGAAAGATGAATTACGGCTCACTGAGCCGTTCAAAATTCAGCCTATAAAAGTCGGCCTTAGTGATTTTTGTATTAGAGTAGGAGGGGGAGGGGATTTACCTGAATATACTGGAGGGTGACCAAGGAAAATAATTTTATTTTGAAAATAAAAAATGAAAATGTACTAAATCAGAACTTACATGGTAAATTGAAGTTGCCAAGGCTTCTAATTCATCAATATTATCCATTCTAGTTGTTTGAACTGTGTCAAAATACTTTCTGATAATTTAATCACATTGCATGCCCGTTATATACAAAATCTCAAGGGTGAATTGTTATGTAACGGGGAAAATCATATGTAAGCAAGCCTCTGATTGGCTGAGAAAGGATATGTATCTGACTCGCTGATTGGCTGAGAAGGAAACACGTGATCTAACTGTTTCCAGGATTCCTGGACGGCATAACATTCTCCTCGAGCATGCACATGGCCAAAACAACAACAACAGCAAATAAATCGACCTTTTGGAAATTTAGGTCATTGACCAACTTTGATTTACCACGTGTTCTCCCTAGGGACTCTATGTCCATATTTGGTGTTCTGTCACGACTATACGATAGCTTACTACTGAAACAGCAAAAAAATATACCTTTAGGTCAAGAATTTCAGTGGATCATCAATCCTTTGCGTTGTTATGATTTGCTCTGAGATTTATGTCTACCTGTTGTATTATTCAATCTTGCTCGGACTGGAGTTGGGAGAGAAGGGTGTATTAATCCTGTGCTGAAGTTGTTCACCTTGCATATTGTATTTGTATTACTAAGAAAAGTCAAGAATAATAAATGGATATTTGCAATTTTTAGAAAAATGCTGTTTTATCCAAAGGAGCGTTACAAATTTTGGCCCGTTTGTTGAAGCATCCAAATGTAAATGTAGTGGAAAATGCCGCTTGGACCATCGGTAACATCACAGCTTACAACGGTCCCGTCCAAGCTATCCTCGACTCTGGATGCTTGGATGCCCTGATTAGTGTGAGTAATCTTCGTTCTTAATCATCAATGTTTTTCCTTTGTTCGATCCTTGTTCAAAACCTGATGCTTCATGTGAACATCAATGAGATGAATGACTGAAAAAAGGTTGCAAAATCATGCAAAATCCAAATCCACTACAACTATAAATAAGTTTTCATTTTTGTGTGCCAAACTAAACTTTAAAATTTTTAGTTTATTGGGTAATACATCAAGCCTATTTAATGCCGGACCATGTATGCACAATACTGGGTACTTGTTAATTAAACGAAACACGACCAAGAAGAGAAGTTAGGATAATCCAATGAAACATTACATTTGGTTTATATAATAATATAGTTTGGGCTATATATTTGTACATTAGGGGTGGGGGGGGTAAAGTATTTGCATAGCGCCCCTAACCTAACCACCCCACTCCTGATTTGCAAATATATAGCCCAAATTATACAAGTCCAATACATTCTATCACCCATCACTTGGCTTTGTGGCTATGAAACTGGTTTTCTGAGATCTAACCAAAGCGTCATTCAGGTAATAAGTTAAATTTCCAAAATATCACCCCTTTTTCCTTTTCGTCTTTTTAACAACGGAAAAAATATCTTTATATTGATTAATTTAAAAAAAAAACAATTTTTCTTAGGGATATAAAGAACAAATTGAAACTGAAAACGAACAAGAATTATTGCCTATCAGGTTACATCAGATATTTGTACAAAAGAATTATAATATATGTGCAGCGAGTTTCACTATGCTACCCTGAAAAAAAAACTATCAAAATATCTTTGGCAGGATCTTGACAATATATCTTCTCGTTTCTTTTTTTATATTCTGATTTTTATTTATACGCTTTTTAATTGAAGCTAATATCTTTTCCTGAAAGCTTTTCGTGTTATGCAATTTCTCTTTTAAATGTTTAGACTAAACGGGTTTTCATTATTTACTTGTATAATCTATTATTCATAATTCATCAAAACAATAAACCTATTGAAAATGCTATGTCTATTAGCAACTTCTGTGCATTACATTTGTTCTTATTTCCTATCGTAAAAAAAATCAGTAGCTGACTTTTGTTGTATCAATCTCTACATATGTATTTTTGTCCATCTCAAATGAACGGATATACCACCGATGCTCGATTTGCATAGGACGAATTCCTGTTGCTAATAAACCCCAATGAATTTTGCCGATGTTTTAATTTTTTTCCGGGAGGTCGAACAACAAAACAAAACAAGATCCATATCGGATGAAAACCCCAGTGACTCTGTCAAATTTACTACAAAGATTGCTCGCCTCCTGGGGACAATAAATCCATCATTATTACCCAGTGCCATGCGTAGAGATGTTTTTATAGGGAGGAGCTTTGCATCCCTGTTATTCTTATTCCTGAAATTGATGCTTTATGTATTTCTATGCGTATCTTTATACCCGGGCACTTCGTATTGGAGGAGTTGTCATAGAAACTTGAAAAAGGGCTCATTTGATTGGAAATTGGAAAGGCTAGTGCCCTTTTTAATAGTCAAAAGCGATTGGAGAGCAACTAGCCCTTTCCCTCCCCCACCACGCCCATCATTCCCCCACACATCCAATCAAAATTTTGAGATAGCCATTTTGTTCAGCGTAGTTGATTTCCAGATAGAAAATACCTTTATGAGCAGGACAATCCCCCACAGCCCTCGGGGCAAGGGTTTTAAGTTATTCCCTGGGGGCATATAAGGTTTTTGTAGAAGATGTTTTCGCAGAAACTTCGAAAGGGGCTCATTTGATTGGAAATCAAAGGGGCTAGTACCCTTTTTACTAGCTGAAAGTGATTGGAGGGCAACTAGCCCCCCCCCCCCCCGGCCACCATTCCCCCAAACATATCCAATCAAAATTTTAAGATGGCCACTTTGTTTTTCGTAGTTGATTTTCAAATAGAAAATATGTTTTTGAGGAGGACACTCCCCCACAACCCTCAGGGCAAGGGTTTTAAGTTATCCCCTGGAGGTATATAAGATTTTATAGAAGGCGTTGTGGTAGAAACTTCAAAAAGGGCTCATACAGATACAACAGATACTCAGGTATTTGCCTCCTACTTGTTTAAGTTAAGAACCACTTGTGAATGTTAAAAAGTAATTTTAAATATTAGCTTATGCCTCCAAGGCCGTAATACGTAGAAATTCTTCATTAATCAATTCGTTAATGAGTTTATTCATAATACGTAGTCTTCTTGAACAATCACCTTTATTAGAAAAGTGTTGCCATGAGAAAACCACAAATTTGAAAACAAACATTTTCTGAGTCAGTATTATCAAGTTGGTGTAAAAAAAGTGATAGATATTTAGTGTTCGATTTTTTACGTTCTAAGTAGGGGGTATTACTCCCCCCCCAAAGATTATTTTAGGGATCACAGTGGCTATTTACGAAAATCTATTTCTCAAAATACTCTTTTTCGGGCATCTGATTCCCTTCTTCTCAAACATTTTCTGCACAAAGGTGGAGGGCGTCGGAGACTCCTTTGTCCCCTCTTTAAGTTGATCTGAAGGATCTTATCCCTCAAAAAATAGAAATTAGCTGCCTAGCTGTTTTTCCACTCCTCTTCCCTTCCCTTTTCTTGCCCACTAGTCAAAATTGGAAATTTGTTGTATGACTATTTTTTTTCACTCCTCTCCTCCCTTGCTTTCCCACTAGTTGAAACGTTACAATTCTTATTGGAAAAGCGTTTCATGCTACCATTTTCTTTCGACCTCTTAGACCATGTAGTTGAAGCTCCGCTGTTTACAATATATTATTAACGAAGTTGATTAATCTCTGACAGAGATTTTATTGAAAGTTGTATAACGAACCTTGAATGTTCTATAAAAAAAAATTGTAAATTCAAACTGCAATTGCTGAGACCTGTGTAAACATTTGCATAACGTTATTCAATTTGGACTATCGAATGATTCTTTTATCTTAAGAAAGCTACTATATGAAAACCACTCCTTTTATGTTAATACTGCTCCTTTTGATGTTAATATTTCTCGTTTTATATAGTACTTCTCTTTATATATCAATGTTACTCTTTTTATATTATTTAAATAAAGTTTTTATTGTTTAAAAAAAGAGTTGTGAGAAAGTCAAACTTTAGCGTAAAGAGCGAGGCGTTGAGGAGGGCACAGCCTCTTTCATATACGGAATAATTTCTGTTCGTTTTAAGATTTAATGTCGCTCCTTACTTTCAGTTTAAAAAAACTTTTTTTTTTATTTAAAGGCTGCGAAAGCGGGGGGTTTGGGGGGCGGCAGCCCCCCAACTGTGCCTCCTAATCCCTGTACGTTTTAAGGTTCGACCTTGTAACTCAGCCTCTTTAACTCTTTAGAAAACGTAGTTTTTTTCAAATAATTTCTGCACGTTTTTGTACAGTTTATTACTTATTATTGCT
>JAQQPU010001291.1:33107-59251 GCA_029168905.1 Artemia sp. Kazakhstan ARC1039 | reverse complement strand
CCCAAATAATCCCTAAACGTAATTCAGCGTGTTCCTTTTGTTTGGCATCCCTGCGCTGGCACATTTCAATTATTTGGAAACCTGATTCCCGCGCTAAAACAATTCATCGCTAAGATCTAAACTTTGCCTCGGAAACGATTCTCTTGTTAGAACTCCAAATTAATTCCCCTTTCGTGAATCAATTCTCTTTAGAACAACAAATTAATTCCCCTTTCGTGTCAATCAATCAATCATGACATCATCTGTCACGTGTGATCTAAACTTTGTCCCGGAGACAATTCTCTTTGGAAATGCATCAAAGACATTAATTAACTTGACGTCATCTGTCAGACATTCCCTGGAAACAATTTGATTAATGACTGACAGCACAGGTGTTCCCCGGAAACTCATAACATTTGGCTTGAACAACAAATATTGGAAACACGCGATCTCCCGGAAACTCATAACATCTGCATCGAACAACAACAAGAAGGGGGTGAAAAAGTTCCTGTTTTTCCATTCTCACTGACAAAGACCATAAAAACATCAAATAAATTGACCAACACACATAACCATCCATGAAAAGAGACATAAATGTGACAAAGTTCCTGTTTTTTCATTCTCACTGACAAAGTCCATAAAACCATCCATAAATGTGACAAAATTCCTGTTTTTCAAATTCTCACTGACAACAAACAGACATAAACTATGTAAAAAAAGTTGTAGGTGGCAGCAGGGTGTTCTCGTCGGAGTAGCACCTCCCCTTCTACTATTATGTTACAAATATTTTCTTTTGCAGTTATTACAGCATTGAAAATGAAAATAAAATTACTGTGAAATACAATCTTGAACTGATGATCTTTCAACAATTAATTTTTATTCTTATCTTTATAAGAATAAATTATCTTATTTATCTATAACAATTATCTTTATTCTCTTTTTCTTAGTTTTTATCATCTTTTATTCCCTTTAAAAACAATATCAGTTTTTAATGGTTTACACGATCGAGTTCGAACGAAATATGCTTATCAACTGATACAGGAGCTCAATGTGGTGGGGGGGGGGGGGTTTCGCCTTTTTGGCGGTTAATTAAAAGTCGCAGTCATTCAGCCGCATACATTGTCTGTAAATAATTTCAGTAGGTCCCTGGATCAAACTAAAACATCTGAGCTTTTAACTTTGCTCGGTTCTTAACTTTCGCGAAGTGAGCTTAAACTTTACAAAATATCTAAGTTTTTGCTATAACGGATTAGTATACTACAGGTTGCTAATGTTCTTTAAAGTCGTTTCAGGAATGTGGCTTCTTTATGTAATATTTAATTTTTGACCGAGGAAGAAGTACAATAACCAAAAAAATACCAAATTTTGGTGGCACATTGCATTGGTGACTTCACTCTTTACTGAATTACGCTGTTACGCAAATTATGATTTGACGTTTCTCCCATGCTCATTAGACTCGGTTTTTATTTTGCGTTAAAATATAGATGCTAAGTAAACCACCCAATAAAAACCTTTGCTGTTCCTTGCTGCTTGGCCAGACCTGTAAACCAATCATTTATTACCATAGTTGTATGTAACCAAAATTTGGGATGGGGGAGTGTATGAATGTTTTTCTTGGGTTAGAGTATGAAACAGCAAAAAAAAGTACACTTCTAGGCCAAGAATTTCAGTGGATCATCAATCCCTTGCCTTGTTATGATTCGCTCTGAGATTTATGTGTACATGTTGTATTATTCAATCTTGCTCGGACTGGAGGTGGGAGAGAAGGGTGTATTAATCCTGTGCGGAAGTTGTTCACCTTGCATATTTTATTTGTATTACTAAGAAAAGTCAAGAATAATAAATGAATATTTGCAATTTTTAGACAGATGCTGTTATATTCCATGGAGCGTTACAAGTTTTGGCCCGTTTGTTGAAGCATTCAAAAGTAAATGTAGTGAATGAAGCCGCTTGGACCATCGGTAACATCACAGCTGACAAAGGTCCCATCCAAGCTGTCCTCAACTCTGGATGCTTGGACGCCCTGATTAGTGTGAGTAGTCTTCGTTCTTATTAATAAATGTTTCTCCCTTGTTCGATCCTTGTTCAAAACCTGATGCTTCATGTGAACATAAATAAGATGAATGGCTGAAAAAAGGTTACAAAATCATACAAAATCCAAATCCACTAAAACTATAAATAAGTTTTCATTTTTGTGTGCCAAACAAAACTTGAAAAATTTTAGTTTATTGGGTAATGCATCAAGCCTATTTTATGCCTGACCATGTATACACAATATTGGGTACTTTTGAATTAAACAAAACACACCCAAGAAGTGAAGTTAGGTTAATCCAATAAAACATTACTTTTAGTTTATATAATAATATAATTTGGGCTATATATTTGCACATTAGGGGGGGGGGGGGTAAAGTATTTGGACAGCGCCCCTAACCTAACCACCCCACCCCTGATTGGCAAATATATATCCCAGATTATACAAGTTCAATACATTCTATCACCCATCACTTGACTTTGTGGCTATGAAACTGGTTTTCTGAGATCTAACCAAAGCGTCATTCAGGTAACAGGTAACAAGTTAAATTTACAAAATATCACCCCATTTTCCTTTTCGTCTTTTTAATAACGAAAAAAAAATTATCTTTTGATATTGATTAATTAAAAAAAGAATTTTATTGATGCTTTAAGTGTTTCTAGGCAGTGTGCTTCTCTTGTTATATTTTTTTATGTAGTAATAGCAGATATTTGTGTTTAGGTACTGGAAAAGGGTGACTGTCAGAAAGAAGCTTTATTTGCTGTGACTAATTTGACGAGAGGCGGTACGGCTGATCAAGTCATCACACTCTGCCGGCTGGTGCTATTGAGGTAAGTCAAAACACACTGAATCTAGAAGAGAAAGTTTAGTTAGGAAACAAAAAGAATCTTGAGTATCATCCATTGTCTTTATCCAATATTAGGAAAAGTGGTGAAACAGATAAAGCTAAATTAGTGTGGACAGGAAGAATACAGCATGGAAAATAAGTTAAAAAAACAAACTGCATGTAATAATTTTGATGACAAGGGAAAAAGAAAAAAAAGAAAAAAAAAGAAAAATTGGCAAAAAATAACTAAGCAGATGAAATTTTGTTGTAAAGAGAAGAGTTATGTTAAGCAGCACTAGTCATTCTGAAACAATACTTGCAAAAGATTCTTGCAAAACAGGAAGGGCATTAATATCACCAATGGATGATATTTTGAGTACCCTACTTCCACTTTTAACAAAAATATCACCATTCACAGCCCTTGCATTATTCCTGCCACAATGAGCTTTAGCTTGTGAAAGTAAGGTAAGCCTAGGTTTAGTCAAAGGCTCATTAATGACCACACCAGATCCTTTCAGGTCCTTTTTATTTTTGAGAAGCAAGAAACGTGGCTCTCAGGTTGCAGAACTCAATAAATAACTGGTCGATTTTTATTACCAACTCGTTTTCCAATACGTTTCACAAACACAATCTCACTGTTCAAAACACTAATGCCAGGAAAATTATCTTGGCAAAGTGACAAAAACTTAGGTTCAGGGTTGTCAAATGTAGTATCCTCAGGTAATCCAAATACAATGAGTTGATTTTTTATTTCTTGCTGCTTAAGTTGATCAGTTTGAGCAGCAACATGATCTGCAAGCTTTTTTTCAATGTCTGCAATTTTTCCAGAAAAGTCCATTGCTTGAAGCTGTGTACTGACCATCTGTTTGATGTCTTCCTGGATGGAGCCTGACATCAGGTCCTTTACTGTCAAATTAAGGTCAACTTTGTCACCTTTCATAGGCAGACCAAGGGATTGAACTTGTGACTGAATGCTCTTTGTAACAGTAGTAAGCAAGGATTTAAAGACATTTTCTTCAATGGACTTTGCCATCTTCTTCAAATTAGTAATATCTGTCTGAATCTCAGGCGTAGAAATGGCAGGATTACTTGGGTTATCAGGCCTAGAATTAGCAGCAGCAGCTTGGCTCCTGGTAGACATTCCAAAGAAGCAATATGAGCAAAGCACAGCAGAATACAGAAACCAAGCAAAATGCAGGAAGCAAGCTGATGCTGATTAGGAGCAGGATAGTTGGAAATTAGTAGAAATTGGAAAGAATCTTACCCTTAAAGTCCCCTCTTTACCGTAGGGGTATCGTTGGATATACTTGTCAGTTGTAATAGGGACAACTGATGAACCCACTGGTACCAATAGTTGCTGTTTCTTGTTAAAAACCAATGATAAAACAAAAAATCGCGAAGAAAACGAGGACAATTAACAGCCAGTGAAAAAATTGAAAAATTATGCAAAGATTTCGGTCAAGACCTCAGCTTGACCGTCCTCAGTGCAGAATAAAACTAATAAAAATATAAAAAACCAAACCTTAAAATAAGAACACAAAACTAAAATTGGACGACCCTTTCTCAGTAACGGTAAAAGGATAACTGAATAAAAAACACAAGTCTAAATGGCATTTTACAATTTTATTTTACGTAAAGCACTCTTAAAGGTCAATCGCTTTCCAGTTATATTATTATCGGAGATTTTAATTTTATTGAACAATATAATTTTGTGGATGTATGTAAAAACGATCAGAATTAATAATTTCATCATAAATGGGGCTTAGAAAAGTTTCTCCAGTGTCTCTATTGTGAGCTACCTTTTGGTGAATGTGCTTTGTTATTTCAACTGCCTCCCTGAAAACTTGCGTGAGACCTTTAACGGGGGTAACAATGGAGGTTTCGTCAAACAAAATGAAATGGTGTGGACTCTCATATACAAGTTGAGCCAAGGCGGAATAAAAAACCTCAGGCCTTTGGCGTAGCCTCATGGCCTTTGACGGTCAAGCGGAGGTCTTGACAGAAATATTTGCAAAATTTTTTAGTCTTTTCTTTGGCTGTTAATTATCCTCGTTTTCTTCGCGATTTTATGTTTTAACATGATTAGTCAGTGTGGTCTCAGAAATTATTTACGACTAGATTACGGGGAGCTTTTGACCAAGTCTGTTCTTAATTATTTTGATTTGTCTAAAAAACATTTATAATCATTTAAAATTATACAGTGAAGAGGAACTGTGAATATCAGTCCGTAATATCTGTGATTTTTTTTGTAAATTGGTCCGGTCTTGTTAATTATTTTTAGTTTTTGTATTCCCTGTCTTTTGCCAATTCGGTCTCCATAATTATTTTAACAAAGCCTTGTCATTACAATGATCCTTAAAGTAATGTTTTACGTTATGATTTCCAATTTCCAAAACCCGAGAGTTTTGGGCGAGTGTCCTCCTCAAAAACATATTTTCTATCTGGAAATTAACTACGCTGAACAAAATGGCTATCTCAAAATTTTGATTGGATGTGTTTGGGAGAATGATGGGCATGGGAGGGGCTAGTTGCCCTCCAATCACTATCAACTATTAAAGGGGGAACTAGCCCTTTAAAACCTTACTAAACTACCCCTACAAAAACCTTGTATGCCCCCAGGGCATAACTTAATCCCTTGCCCTGAGGGTTGTGGGGGAGTGTCCTCCTCAGAAACATATTTTCTATCTGGAAATCAACTACGCTGAACAAAATGGCTTATCTCAAAATTTTGATTGAATGTGTTTGGGTGAATGATGGGCGTGGAGGGGGGCTAGTTGCCCTCCAATCACTTTCAACTATTAAAAAGGGCACTAGCCCTTTGAACTTCCAATCGAATGAGCCTTTTTTGAAGTTTCTACGACAACGCCTTCTATAAAAACCTTATATGCCCTCAGGGCATAACTAGCGTGCTGCCTATGATTTGGTACGCTAGAACATAAAAATTTCAATTTTTGTGGAAGCTTAGAAAAATTGATTTCTGGAAAACTTACTGCATATATTTCAAACATTCCTTTTCTGTTTCGTGATACCCGTGTCGGAACGATAATAGATTTCATATGTTTCCGTTATCGTGCTGATCACAAAAGCAGCAATGTTGTTTCACAACACGACTAATCAAGGCCATTTGCAAAAATCGTTCCTTGTTGGGAGGAGAGGGGGTGTCAAGTTTTCATAAAATGTGACTTTGCTCAAAACCATGTTGCATCTAACTTTTAAATTAAATTGTTGCATTTATCATTTATCTCCTTGAATATAGTTTGTTCATTTTTTCTGAGGGGAAGGGGGGCTAGATCCCCCATTTAACCGCGTTAATAGTGAAGGGAAGGGCTGTTGGATAGGTGATCTGTTACTATATCTCTTGGTATAAGTGTAAAATTTTGCCATTTTATTCAATTTGCGATAAGCGCTTTCGATTTCTGTATTCTACCTGTACATTGGTAGTTTCAGCTGAGGAAGAGAGGGGAAATTTTGTAATTGCCTCTCCTTTCCCTCTCTCCCTTCTGCAATTAATGGGAAGAGGCTCGCTTTTTCCGCGGAAAAAAGAAGTCGAGTTATACATCATTCAATTATATATTTTTCTCAATTATATTCAATCATTATCCTGAATTTGAACCGTTAGGAATTCTAGTTATTTTGTTTATTATATAGGATTTGCGACGTAGAAGACAAGACCAAACATCAGAGCTACGAAAACAGAAAAAAGATGATCAGCTTATGAAAAAGCGACAAGTTGATATCAGTGAAGAACCATCTAGCCCTATGCAAGAGCATGCTGGTCCTCCATTGAGCAGCGTAAGAAGCTTATATGGAGTTACTCAATTTTCTTCTTTCATAATTTTGCATTCTCCCTTTATGAATAAATAGACACAATGAAAAAATCAAGTGAGTAGTTTAGTTATGAATAGTTCGCCTGTTTTTGGCAGAAGTTTATCATTCTTGCATACTTTAATCTGAACCATTCTCTGTTTTTGTTAAACATGAAGCAAAACTCAATGCTCTTTCTTGTATTCTGTCTGATGGATGTTGACCCTCGAGATGTATTTATTAGATTAGTTTTACGCCAAATTGACTTTAATTTGGTTTACACTAACTTGTATCATATACTAATTTTGATTATACTAGCCTGTTATAGTAATTATACCATGTTCATAGTGTTTTCAGGGAAAGGAGTTTAACTGGATTTATTAAACTGTTCTTATTTGAAATTTAGTGTAATGCTTGTGTTTACTCTTTGCTGCGCTAAGATCAAAACTCAACATCTTTATCTGAAGTTAACACAGACTTAAACTAATGTCTGGGTGGAGGGAGGTTAAATAGTTAAGACTGGTAGCTGATGTTGTCACCATCCCATTCCTCATCAACAAGGCAGACAGAAAATATACATATTTACATTGGATCCCATCTTGCATTCGACAATTGGTTTTCATCGTAACTACAAAATGTTTGCTTCCTAGTTTCAAGATTTATTTTGCTAAAGCCTTGGGCAATTATATTTAAGATTTACAGGTTTCTTTGTAAATTGACTGTTGGTAATATGCTATTTCTATTCTTTTTTTTTATTTGAAAGTGTGATTCCGCCAGCTAATTCGAATTTGGAAAATCAGTTAAAAAGATAGCGACTGGAAAGCTATTCAGCTACCATTTCCTTGTATTCTAGGAGTAGATGCCATCAGAAAATATGGGATTGTATGGGAACCCATATCCAATACAATCACAATAAACCAGGCAAATGAAAATAATAGGCAAATTTGCATAACAACAAATAACGAAAGTGAAGATTCGAATTATAACCTAAAAATAAGCGGAAAAATTACAATAGAAGGGGGAACGACAGCTCAAGTTCTAGCTACATTAAATGAAAAAGAAGAAAATGTTAAAACAATGGATGCCGTGATAGGGGGTACACCATAAAAGAATACCCAATGATTTTCGTGGAAAATCAAGTTATAAAAATTGAAAATGGTATAACATACTTAAAACTATCAAATCTAAGTAATGATAAAATAAAACTGAACCAGGTAGAACTTGGATCAGTAGAAAAGATTTCAAATTCAGAAATAAAATCTCTAAACAGTCCAGAATTAAGCGTAAACTTCACTAGCCACGAACATTTATCCTCATTAAAACCGCAACCACAAGAAGAGTATGGAATGGCGAAAACGGATTTTTTGCAACAATTTGATTTAAAACATTTACCGGAAAACGTAAAAACTAGGGTGGAAAATATTCTTTGGGATTTTAAATGGTCTTTTGCAAGACACAAAGCAGATTACGGATTAACTCACTTAATCACGCACAAGATATCAACAGAGGGCCCTCCAATCAAAAAGTCACCGTATAAAACACTTTATCATTTAAAGCCATGGCTAGAAAGCCAAATAAAAGAAATGGAAGATCAGGGAATAATTAAAGAAGGCATTAATGATTGGTGCTTTCCATTAGTAATAGTCAGAAAAAAAGATAACACCTGGAGACTATGTATAGACTTTAGATCACTAAACGCCGTCACGATTAAAGACGTGATGAAGCTACCAAGAATTGATTCGATTTCAGATTCCTTAGGGGGTTCAAAATATTATACTAGTTTTGATTTAATAGCAGGATATTGGCAAATCGCTTTAGATGCAGAAACTAAGCATAAGGCTACAGTAATCTTAGACGATGGGAGAACGTTCACATTTGAACATATGCCATTTGGCTTATCATTTAGTCCAAATTGCTTTAGTCGCCTAATGAATTTGGTGTTAAAAGATAACGACCAGGAAGGAAAAAAGATACCTTGGCTTATTTAGATGATGTAATTCTGTTTAATGAAAACTTTGAAGACCACTTGGTCGGACTTAGAAAAATACTGGAAAACTTTGAAAAAGCAGGCTTAAAATTAAAACCAGAAAAGTTAAAAATAGTAGTACCAAAATTAGTATTTCTTGGACACCTGATAAACCAAGGTACTATTTCACCAAATCCAGAAAAATTTACAGTCATAGAAAATATACAGCCTCCTAAAGATCAAAAATGCTGCAGATCAGTTTGTGGGTTGTTAAGCTATTTCAGACGATATATTAAAAATTATGCCACCACAGCACAACCTTTGACAAACCTTTTGAAGAAATCAGGTAAATTCGAATGTCCAGAGGACGCAAAACAAGCGCTAAATGAAATAAAAAGGCAATTATTACTGGCACCAATACTAAAACTACCAGATTTGTCACAAGACTTCTGTTTGCAAACAGATGCTTTGGGGTACGGTATAGGGGCCATATTATTAAACATAAATTCTGAAGGAGTAGAATCAATAGTTCAATACGCCAGTAGGTCACTGACGGAAGCAGAAAAAAAATACTCGACAGTTGAAAGGGAGTGTTTAGCAGTTGTAGTATTTACAGAATATTTTCGACAATTTTTACTTGGAAAAAAATTTATTTTACGAGTAGACCAAAAATTATTAGTTTGGCTACATACGATGCAAAATACTTCAGCCCGGCTGACACGGTGGATACTACGTCTGCAAGCATATTCATATACTCCAATATATATAAAGGACCGTACAAATATTTTACCAGACTATTTGTCACGAAATCCAGATAAGGAAGAAAATGTGATAGCAACCATCCAGAACGAACTGGAAGGGCTAGAAATACTGTCTAATGAAAATATTTCGAAGCATCAAAATAAAGATGATTTTTTTTTTAGCAATGAAATCCTTTTTATCAAAAGGAACGGAACTGCCAGAGCACTTTAAACATTTTTTAAAGGACTTAGATAATTTTGATCTGGACGAAAGTAAAAATCTTCTAGTAAGATACCATAGACCATCGCAAGAATATAGAAAAAATGACTTAAAAATTATTCCAGTAATTCCAAAATCTCTGGAAGGAGAAGTTTTACAGATGGCACATGCAACGATTGGCTGTCACATGGGAGAAGCAAAAACTATGGGGAGACTGAAGGGAAATTTTTATTTTCCAAAAATGTACTCAAAAGTAAAAGCTTTTATACAAAGCTGCCAAGAGTGCGCCAAACAAAAGTCGCCACCAAAGACCCCTAGGGCTGAATTAGGTCAATACCCCACCCCTTCAGGGGTAGGAGAAATAATGTCAATAGACATTTGGGGATCCAGGGGAAGTTTACCAGTTTCCAGGAAAGGAAACAGGTGCGTACTAACCATAGTAGACCATTTTAATTCATATTTATACGCTTTTCCAATTAAAGATGAAAAGACAAAAACCATTGCGAAAGTTTTAGTCAATCGCCTATTTCTGGAACACAGGATTTTCCCTAGAGTTTTACTTAGCGACAATGGGCCATGTTTTAGAGCCAAATTATTAGACGAAACTACAGAATATCTGGGGGTTAGACGATGGTTTACCTCGTCTTATATGGCAGCAGCTAATGGAAAGGTTGAACGTAAGCATAGGGAATTAGCTTACATGCTGGGAATACATGCAAGAGAGGAAAATGAAAATGGGGATGAACATTTACCGTTTGTAGTCTTTGCAATAAATACGGCTTTTTCACGTACCTTAAAAGAAACGCCATTTTTTTGCAACATATAAGAGATCCCAGAATTTGTTTAGATGAAATACAAAATGACAGAATATATTACAACCTAGACCAATATAAGCAAGAGATGGTAATGCGAATGAAAAAAGCCATGGAACAAGTTAAAGACAATCTGGAAGATGCGAAAACAGAACAAAAAGACAAATATGACAGAACAAGCAAAAATAAAACGATTTACTGTTTAGGAGATTTGGTTTATGTTTACAAAACAAATCTGGAAGGAACAAAAAAGTTAAAACCGAAATGGAATGGACCCTACAGGATTATAAAAATTCTACCAAATAACTTAACATATGTTCTAAAGCATCAGCATAAGGAAAAGGAAGAAATAGTGCACCATAATAGAATAAAAAAGGGATATTTTTCAAAACCGTGGAAAACAGAGCCTATACTTTCAGAAGAAGAAATAGAAGACACAATCTCACCAGTATATATCAGAAGACCATATGAATTTTATGACCTTTTTAACGACCACAACAGTTGGGAGAAGTGGAAGGAATATTTAGCCCAGTCTTGGCTACAAACTTTCCACAACAAACAAGAGAAAAAAGGAAAAGTTCAATATTCATCGGATACTAGCGATGAAAGCGAAAGAGAAGAGCCTCAAACACAACCTACTGGTTTAAGACATAATAAACCAGAGGTTAGATCCAAAGAGGAAGAAAAATTGGAAGAAACCAAAGAATTATCTGATTTTCATACACTAGACTCACCTACAGTCGTAGCGCAAAAATGGCTTTTGGAACAAACGCCATCTACAAGACGCGAGCTAACAGAATGTGACACCGAAAATTCTTCGACAGAAACCGATATAGCTAAACCTGGGCCATCGTCAAGAAAACCTTCTTTGAGAGAAAAATTATGGAGAACAGTAAAGAAACCAAAGGGGCAGCAAGAAGTTCCTTTGTCAGCAGCACAAGTTGCTAAAACACTTATGAAAAAGGCCAAACATCAAGAGAAACAAAGATTAAAGATATTTGACGAGGCAACAAAACAGCACTCGGACTCAGAGCCTTGTAAGCCACACTATAGAAACCACGGAAAAGCTTGCCAATATTATAAAGAAGAAAAGCAAAAAATTTGGAGTCCAGAACTCGGACCAGGAAACGGAGAAAGGCAGAACAAGTGCAGCCCCCAGCAGATTAATATTTGAGTAAAACAATAATAACAAAAAAATATTGAATAAAAATCAAACGAGTATAAAAGCCACTAAAGAAATATCTATATTTTCTTTTTTAATCGGTATATAGATAACATCAAGTTTTCTTTCAAATATATATCGCCAGTAAAAATTATGACCGTCACATTCTAACGTTAAATTATAGCTCCGATCTGAAGTAACATCATAGGTTCCTGCAAAAATTTTGTTTCCAATACGAGATAAGACTTCGCGAGCGGTATAATGTCAAGACATGTCAAAACAAATTAGGCTTCGCTTCAAAAAGAAAAAGGAAATAAGTAAGGCCACGTAAATTTTAAATGGGTGTAGTAAACCTAATTAAATAATACATATTTAGAATCAGCATTAAAAGGCGATTCTTTTGATATGTATATTTAAAATCGGGGGGGGGGGGGGATAATTTAAAAAAAAACTTTTTTTTCAGAATTTTAAAAATAATTATAATGGGAAACACAGCGAGAGTTTACATGAATCGCGACATGTACAAGCTAGCTGTAATCTTGTTATAAATAGTAAAAGATAAAATTTAAACACTTACCAACAAGGAAGATTTGTATAAACAAGAAGCCGTAGATAAAATGGGTCACAATTTAAAAAGTATAGCACAGTGTAAAACAAAGTTTTCTCGGGTAAAATTAATTTCACATATTAAATAAATTCACGAAGCACCATTAACAGAAATAACCAGGGCGAGGATATTGCAGGTGAAAGACACCAATGACAGGACAATTGGCATTTAAAAACGAAACTGCTAAACGTCTTGTCATTGGGGGGGGGATCCACCAAGCTAATCAAATTGATATTAGAAATATCGGTCAAACTGGAGAAGGTTTGGGCTGGGTGTTCGTATAAAATACTTCTTGCTAAAATAAATAGCAAGAGGAAACTTTTTATACGGGCACTAAACCCATACACTTGTAGAACAGAGTAATAGTCAAAATATCACAAAAGGGACAAATTACACTCAATGACTGTATAAAACTAAGGCGCAAATTAAACTGAGGATAATTCCATTCCAGACACAAATAATAAAAAAAAAATTATAGGGAAACCGCAAAAAGATAACCCCTATCTATAAGCAACTTTTGGCACGACATAGGCACTAATTTTTGGTAAAAATACCACAGACAGAAATATGTGTCTACGATGAAAACCACACAGTTTTGTGGGAATCAAGGATATTGTAAAAACGTACATTTTTATGAATAAATAAGAACTAGAAATTTCGGGGGAAAACTTACTTAAAAGTGTTCAAAAAAAATTAGCTGAAAAACTACAGTACTTTTCTAACACCAAAAACTTTCGAAAGAAAAAAAAATTTAAATAATTTCAAAAAAATACAAGTTGCAAAAATTAGACACCCGCCCCCCCCCACCTCTTAGAAATAGGGAGATAATGAATTTGGTCACAAAGGGCAATCAGCATAAAAACTTTTTAAGGTTATTGAAAAAGAACATGGAATATATAAATATAGGCTTTAAAAAAGATATATTTTACTGAAAAAGCAGAAAAGACTTGAAAAAACCCTTAGGCTCCATTGAAATATCGAATCAAGAAAAATAGAAGGGTTCAAGTTGAAAATATAGCCAGACGAAACTAAAAGGAAAATAAACTGAATGAAGTCAGTTAAACTCTGTTATACGCACTTATTGAACTTGCCGAACGAACTAGTATGAAAATTGTACTAAATAAGTACAAATAAGTAGCATTAATACTACGGAGCCACCGTTACATTGGTAAACGCGGGCCGAGATTAATAGAAATATTGGAGAAATGCTCAAAGTAGTCAAGAAAAGAAATTTGGCTCTCTTATGTGGAAGTCGTTTTCAGAAAAATGATTAGCATGACATAAATTGAAATTAAGGCACATAGTAGCCTTAAGAACTTGAAGTTGAAACCTAAGACAAGACTACTAAAAGTGGGGAAGTTAAAGTGAAAATAGTTATTGTCACTTGTATGTCAAAAACTGAATTACTGTGTGCCATGAAGGCCAGGTATTTTCGGCAGAAGGGCCACTTTTTCTGAAAAAAAAGAATAGCCCAAGAAAAAAATTGTAGCCACAAATTATTAAAAAATTAATTATTTTGTGTGCAGGTTCATAATAGTCTTTTTAGCTGTAGCCCATGACAAGAGGACCTGGAAACGTTATAAGGAGCTACCAGAAGGCAGTCCTGGTAAGTGAACCTTCAGAGTACAGGCAAAGTCAATTGATAATGGCATTACAGGTATAAGGTGAACAGCAAATTTTTTTTTTAGCTTATCAGATATAAGCTGTAAATAAAAGCCTTAAACCAAAAAGACATTAAAGCTGAAAAAAAGAGAGATTACAGACAAAAACGTTATAAAACTGTCTAAAGTACCTAGAAATTCGAAAAGAATTGAAAAGCTTAAAAGTCTGAATCGACAAACAGGCTCATAAGGTAATGACAGTTAATGACACAAGTGGGTTCGAAATAGAACCAAAGTTTTAAAACAAAATGTATTTAGTCGTATATGAGAAAAGTTATATAGTTGTAACAAATGTAATTGAGAAAATATCTGCTGTTAGAAATACTAGTCTATACCGTGTTTTGTTTTTAAAAATGCTTTAAGTTTTAACCAATAGTATAATAACATATCTGTTTTTGCGACTTAAATACTTATGTAAGTTATTATACAATGGTTATTTATATATACGCTGTTTTAATTTACTTTAAATTTTAACTAGTGATGTAATGTTATATGTAAATGTTTGACCTCGATTCAAAGTATTAATGATTTTTTTTTATTGTAAAAAAATCCGTTTAGTGTTAAGTTTGAAAGAACAATCCAGCAAGAAACGTAATGTTTCGATTTAAGCGGGTTATTATTTTTGGAGTAATTAAAAAAACAGTGGAGAAAGTAATTAAAAGTAATTAACTTTCAAATGCATTGATATATACGAAAATTGAGCGTTTCATTCTACTATATATGTAAAAATATATGCTTTATATGTAAAATGTGGATATTTATTTTAGATACAGCAGTAGCTATTTTTTTTGGAAAAAAAATTTTTCGTAGCATCTTTTCGGATCCATTTTTCCTTCAATCATATTTTGACACATTTTTGGGAAGTAACAAATTTTGAAGACACTTCAAATATATCCTGATACTATCATCTCATACTCGATCAACTGATATGTTGGAAACTATAGCAGTAATACAGACTTTACTACAAGTTCGTCAGAATGTGAGATAAAATCACAGCTTAATTTAGGCCTAGAGAATGTGCTACATAGCCCAAATGGCTTATGTTATTGAAATATGTGAAAATGCTTTGTGCTGGAAAAATATCTGAAAATTTAAAAATCAATAATGTTATATGTAATTTACCCAAGGCATTTCTAAAACGAAAAATAAACGGTATATCAACCACATCACACAGATAAATTAAATTATTTATGGGAATTAAATTTAAACTCAAATAATTCATAAAATTTTCTGATATAAATAGAAATCTAATTTAAGCAAAACCACTAATATTATGTTTAAGCCGCTTGGGGTCAAGTTAAAACAGAAGATGCATATGAAGAGGGATAAAAGAGTAATTTTCAGTCCTAGAGACAGAGAAAAAGAGAAACAAAGATGAATTTCAAATTGAAATCCTTCGACAAAAAAGAACATGGCCTATATTGGACCAGAAACATAACCCTAGGGAAACCCATTGAGGGTATATGCACATAATGACCCAAAGATGGTAGAAAATCAAACAAACTGTAAACGAAATTAAGTTGTTTTAAAAGCAAAATATTGAGAATTGGGACAATTCTTCTTTAAATGGGGAGTATTGTGGTAAAGCTTTCTAATTTAGTTAATTATTAATTTAGTAAAAATATATAAGACGCAAATATGAAGTTTTGAAATACCACTTTTTATTAAGATAAGGAACATATCCTGCTAAGTTCTGTTTAACGGGAAATTGAGAAATTACCACTTCCTAGCGATTACGTGGGAAGGTGTGGTTGATAAAAATGTATAAAAGATACATTTTATCGGAAGGGGGAATCTTATACTAACTTTATGCCGGACTGACCTCTGGTCCGTTTTTTTTAGAAATACCTTGGATTTTGTCGGATCATTGTAAGTGTCTGTATCGTATTTATATATTATTGTTGTTTTGAGACTTGTGGTCTACTTGGGACAGCCAGTCCCAGTAGACAGAATATATCCGATTATATTATATGTTAAATGAATAAAAGTATTGTATTTTAGACAACCTCTTTACGATCTACCGTTAGCCCTCGAACATACCCAGTCGGTATGCCTCATTAGTTCGGTCATAGCCTAAGGCACGCTACCAAAGTTTAATTACCTTAGGGCCAGAGATTATCTCCCCTATAAAGGGAGAATAAAGGCATCTACGACGAAAACACCCAAATACCACAAATAACACTTCACAACACTTAGTAGACTCATCAGCAAAATTCAAATTTTTGCTTTTAAATGATAACGAATCGTCGATTCTTGTGGACTCCTTTTTGATACTAATGTCAAATTAGTTTTAATTTTTCCATCACTCAAAATTCATGTGTAATATTTGTTTGAATTGCGTTCGGGGAATTTTGACTCTTTAAGAGTTGTTTTTTTTACGATTTTTTCCCTACTGCATTTTTGAAAACTAAATTCAAAATTTGTAAAGGGCTGATATCCACTGTATAGCGTTATCGGTTTTTTTTAATGCTAAATTTCACAAAATAAACAGTTCATAAATTTTGGGTGATGGTGTTTTTTAAGATTGACTATTGATTTGCTAGTGTGTTGTGTAACTGTTCTATCTTCATGTTTCTCTTCGTGGGAGACAATTTTCAGTTTTTACGACGTCGCAACTGCTTTTTTCACGTCTCTAATTGCTGACAATATTTTCTTCATGAATTCTTAGACAGGAAAAACGTAAATAGCGTTTGATAACCCTAGCCATAAAATGATTTTTGAAGAAACTTGCCTTATTAGCAATGATTTAGGCATAAAACAGGTTGTTTGAGAGGCAATTGAAATTAAAATCAAAATAAATAGTAATATTTCTTTAAATAGAGATTTGGGGGAATATTCACTTAATACACAAATTTAATTAAAAATTATTTAACTAATTATATTAAAAAACCAGTAAATAATTCCACTCAACCTGTTACGAATAGACCATCTAGGCTGGCTACCAAGAAGGCGGGATTAGCTTTAAAAGCTTGTTTGTAAGTATTTTTATTCCATTTGAATGAATTGGTCTTTTTCCACTTCGCTTGGTGTACCAGTCCTGGTTGAACTTCCTTGAAATAATGGTATTAGGGCTCTTAAAAAAAAAAAAAACTTCAGTTTTAATGATCGAATTTTAATGTAATTTTTTTATCTTGTTTTTTTCTCTCTTCGTTTGTTTTGCTGAGGACGGCCCTTGGATATAGGGTTGAAATATTCATTTAAAAGTTCCGTTCCACTGTCTTGTATAAAAAAAAATTTCCCCGTTGTTTCTACTTATTGTTCTTAGACAGGGTTTGTTACTTAACCACTCTCTTCAGTTTGTCTAAGGTTTCATTTTTCTTTATATTATTTTACTAGAGCACCACCCTGGAAACAGCCATAGATATCTCTTTCTTTTTTGTCTGCAATGAAAAAGAAAATAAGTTATTACTGAATCCGTTTCATTGGGCAACCGCTCCAATTACCGAAAATCCAAGATTCATTGTGTTGTCTTCTAATTGCCTTTGCACGGAAATCTATGATAACCAATGTTGCAGAGCCAATCACTGGCTTCTCCAATCTAGGAAATTATTGTGATTTAGACAATGGTATTCAATAAATAAGTGGTGCAATAGGTGGCTACAGCTTTCAACTTTCAATCTAGGTAAATAAATACTATATGTTAAAAACAACGGTAATGTTTATTTATTACTATTTTCTATAGACTAAAGAAAATGGGATCGAAGCGAAATAAATAAATTGGTGAAATTTTAATGTCAAACGATTTTCCTACTAAGATTTTCATGTCTCAAGGTGTGAAACTTTTAAACCAAATAGCAGAATTGTAATAAAAAGGGTTTTCTTAAATTTGAATGAATCCTTCATTTTCCTTAGGAGGCCCCTCCCCTCTTATAAAGACGTACATAACTTGTTAGTTAAGATAGATTTTCACTTATTCTGGATACCTCTTATAAAATCATAAATGATGAACCCCAAAGAAAAGATAAAGAAATGGCTCGGCTGTCCACTGTCGAAAAATATTGCTGGGACTAAACCTGTCCGGCAGGTTTTGATCTTAGACCACGATGACGTACATTTAATAAAAATTATCATTTTCATTTTGAATGTTTATAAAGGTTTTTAGAGAATGTAAAATGGACTACAATTTTGAAGGTGGTTGTATGATCTTAACGAACATCAGTTTGAAGTAAAGTGGGATTAAAATACAATTTCATGAAAAGCGTGAGCTAGGCTTATAGTTATGTTTTAATGGTCTGTACTGGATCCAATGTTCTTATAAGGAGGAGGGCTTTGGTATCAAAATCTATTTTTACCAGCCTAATCACTAGGATTCATTCTTCAAAATCTGGTCAAAAGCTATCGTCTTGATGTTGGGTGTCCTTGGAGCCAGAGGAAGATATAGAATTTATGGTGGAGGGGGTACCAACGAAGCTCTGGCTCCCTCATTGTTTTTTTTTACCTTCTGTCTGTGTAATTATTGTAATTTTTGGCCTCCTAGTAAATGAAACGTGCCCCTATACCACCTTTCCCTGACCGGTCCCCGTCATCCTGTCCGTTCTTGTCATCTGTATTTATATGAATGGTTTGAATCTGAATCAGCTTTGGTAGAGATTAGTAGCTACAAATTAATTTGCGGTTCGATTCCAGCCCCCTATTTGCACATCATTTATGAAAATACTAACAATTTCAACAACAGCAGGATTAAGTGGAATGATAATGTAACTAAAACAAATGTCAAAATAGGTACTAACAATTAAGAATGTTAAGATTACCCTAAATAAGCGTTAAAATGGGCAAATTTATGATTTGCGGTATATATTTTTTTCTTAATCAAGGTTTGGTATAGCACGCTCTCTTTCGCCTTTCTCTTTTGTCCTAAAACACGCAATTACTTTTCTATAAAATGTGTTTCCCTTAAACATGATGATGTTTATAACAACTGACCACATTCTGGATATAGCTGAGGACACAACTATTCCTGATAAATTGTTAAGCAACTCATTTATTCACATGGGATATTATTGTTATTAAAGTGGTTTTATTTTTAGATATATTTTTTTAATTATGTTGCCAGTACCTTGTCGAATCTGTGCAGGAACAAGGATCCTCACCCACCCATCGATCAAATTCAGCTGTGTTTACCTGGTCTAAAATACCTCCTGACATACAATGATGTAAAGGTTTTAGGTTAGTCCTTTCATTTGTACATTGTAATCCTACTGGTTTGCTGTCGTCCTTTGACAAAAAAAAGACGAGAAATACAAAGAAAAGAAAAGTAACAATAAGCAAGAATTTAAAAAGAAGGTGATTTTCAGCCACTGAAGAAAAACAGCGAATAGACGAAGCAGATATTTCGGAAAGGATCTTGGCCAAACCGTCCTCATTGCTCCAAAAAATCACCTTCATTTTGGTTTCTTGTTTTTTTTTTTTTTGTTTTTTTTTTTTTCAAATTTCATGTAGGCACGACTAAAGGCATTTTGATTACTTGAGTCGATTCTTAAAAACGGCCATTCAAAGCCATCATGAACGTTATCATGAAAAGCCATCATGAAAGTTAATTGGAAAATTACAAGATTTGAACCAATAGATTTTTTTAGGAAGTCTTTTTATCAACTCTGAGGATTTTACCTTGCCCGGTAAGCACATATACTTTGGAAGTGGCATAAAGGGGCTTTATTCCTCCTATTGGAACATATTTGGAGTTGAAGATGGATGACAACTTTTGTCTTTTTTATCATATATTCGTTTCGTCTAGTTTATATTTTCAAACAAAATACAAAAAGTGATAGAATAAGGTGAAAAAAAAACGATAGTAAAACTTGAAACGGACGGAAATTGCCCAGAATATTTGTGGAGCTACCACTTCCTTCGCTTTACCTTGGGCTTTTCTAGACAGAATCCACATTTTCAACTTTGAATTCCTATTAAAATGTTAGAAACATTAATGTGCTTAGTTTGGGTGTTTCCAGCTATAGATCAAGTTTTGGGTATATTTCGTGCACCTCTTAAGCGTTAAGACGGAGAGGGGGTATTAAAGAGTTGCAGCCCTTCTATTCGGGATATGTTTTGCTGGTTTAAAAATTATATATTGCTTTTTAATTTCATTCCTTTCTTTTTTTAACATAAGCTTTTATTCAGTTTTTGAAAATGTCGTTGTAAGTAAAGTGTTGCCAATATGGAAGCGAACGTCCATCATAAAAATCTGTGTGCTGGGGGCCGGTCCTTCGTACTTTTCTTCGAGAAACCAATCTTCTTCTCCCTCCCTACTATGTTCAGCAGTGGATCAACTGATGGGTTGCTGTCATCTCAAAGAAAAAGATAGAAAAGAACTTATTGCTCAGTAGGTATTCATATTTCTTCCATCCGAGGCATGCTGGGCTCTTTCGTACATCTCTGGTGCGGGTAACGACTAAATTCAGCTGGTTGTAGATGCTGGTCTTATACCTCGAGTTATTGAACTACTAAGCTATTGAACTACTATTTAGTAGTTCAATAACTCGAGGTATAAGACTAAGTGACGAGACTGACATTGTTACCCCTGCACTCCGTTGTATTGGCATTATTGTCACTGGAACAGATACTCAGGTATTTGCCTCCTACTTCTTTAAGTTAAGAACCACTTGTGAATGTTAAAAAGTAATTTTAAATATTAGCTTATGCCTCCAAGGCCGTAATACGTAGAAATTCTTCTTTAATCAATTCGTTATTGAGTTTATTCTTAATACAAAGTCTTCTTGATTAATCACCTTTATTAGAAAAGTGTTGCCATGAGAAAACCACTAATTGGAAAACAAACATTTTCTGAGTCAGTATTATCAAGTTGGTGTCAAAAAAGTGATAGATATTTAGTGTTCGCTTTTTTACGTTCTAGGTACGGGGTATTACTTCCCCCCAAAGCTTATTTTAGGGATCACAGTGGCTTTTTACGAAAATCTATTTCTCAAAATACTCTTTTTCGGGCATCTGATTCCCTTCTCCTCAAACATTTTCTGCACAAAGGTGGAGGGCGTTGGAGACTCCTTTGTCCCCTCTTTAAGTTGATCTGAAGGATCTTATCCCTCTAAAAATAGAAATTAGCTGCCTAGCTGTTTTTTCCACTCCTCTTCCCTTCCCCTTTCTTGCCCACTAGTCAAAATTAGAAATTAGTTGTCTGACTATTTTTTTTTCACTCCTCTCCCCCCTTGCTTTCCCACTAGTTGAAACATTACAATTCTTATTGGAAAAGCGTTTCCTGCTACCATTTTCTTTCGACCTCTTAGATCATGTAGTTGAAGCTCCGCTGTTTACAATATATTATTAACGAAGTTGATTAATCTCTGACAGAGTTTATTGTAAGTTGTATAACTGTCCTTGAATCTTCTATAAAAAAAAATAATTGTAATTTCAAAGTGCAATTGCTGAGACCTGTGTAAACATGTGCATAACGTTATTCAATTTGGACTATCGAATGATTCTTTTATCTTAAGAAAGCTACTATATGAAAACCACTCCTTTTATGTTAATACTGCTCCTTTTGATGTTAATATTTCTCGTTTTATATAGTACTTCTCTTTATATATCAATGTTACTCTTTTTATATTATTTAAATAAAGAGTAAAAAATATACACAAAAGGTCTAAGGAAAAAATGAAATCAAAACGAACCTCAAAAACAAAACACGAAATTAAAATAGACCCTATCCAAGCAACGATTGAAAATAAAATGCCCCTGAGATAGTTCAGTTTTGGGACTATGTGAGCTTCAGAACATATTTTTAGCTCTTGAATTGTGGTCTCAGTTTATGAATGACATTATTTCTGTGTGGGGTAATAGAGAGATGTCACTTAACTCCTTTTTGACACATCTTAATGCGTTCGACTTTAACCTTCCTTCGGACTGGAAGATAATAACAAGTTATCTTTTCTAGGCGTTTTAAATCTCAAAAAGCCTTTCCGTCTTAAATTTTTGATTTGTACTAAACCTAAGCATAAAGATAGGTATTTACATTTCTCTTCCAACCACCCTCCTTGTTTGAAAAGAGGAATGATTATATCATTAGTGGATCGAATACTAAAAATTAGCTGTGAAATTTACATAATTCTTGAACCGAAGTATCTCACGGATATTTTATTTTTCTATCGATATTCCATAAATTTGCTTTTCAATCTCGTCATAAATTTGCTTTTCAAAATGAAAGTTTTCAATCTCCTTGAAAAGTTCCAATGTTGCACAATATATTTGGTAACAGAAGGAACACCAACTCTACATCGATACTTCCTATTATAAATTCAAATCAGCCCAAGATACTAACATGTAGCCGCTCGAAATAGCTTTATAATTATGGATATACTTTCCTGACTTATTTCCCTATAGGCAAATTTATGACCTTTTTTCCTCTAGACAAGTCCATTGTTTTGCGACACCTTTTAGGCATCGTCTAATTAGTAGGATAATATGTATCTTTATTCTCATTTCCTTTGTTTTTATCATCTTTTATTCTCTTTAAAAACAATATCAGTTTCAAATGCTTTACACGATCGAGTTGGAACTAGATATGCTTATCAACTGATACAGAAGCTCACTGTGGCGGGGGGGGGGGGTGCAGATAGATTTTTTTACACTTTATTATTTTTACGATAAACATATTAAATTTTCCCTATTGATCGACACGTACCCTGATAAACATATTGTTTTTCCAATGAATTTTTAAATAACACTATCTTTTGGTTCTCGTTACTTTCCTCTTTTTTCCCTATGTATTCGAGTTTTAAATTCTTGAAGAAAGAATTAAAAATGTATTGGACTTAAGCTCGATGAAGGATAGGGAAGACATATAAAAAACCCTCTTGTAATTGAGAAATATCCTTGATTCGGAGCTATAGTTTAGATTTTTCAGCTCCTTTTTGCTACCCACTTGGTAGCTCAGCTCGTTTTAATAGATTTTGTTTCAAATGAGCCCTGAAATAGCTCTCTAGTGTTCCAGTGCCCTGCTAGCAGCGGGAATAAAGAAGACACATTAGTGCTACATTAGTGACCACGATGAGTGAACATACATAAATAAAGAGGGAGCATAGGCAACTTTGACCCATGGGTCTTAGTTTTGAGCATTTGAAGCCACAGTTTATCAGAATAGAAAAGTCTAGAAATAAAAAAAGAAAATGAATCCGAAAGTGCTGCCATCTATTGTTTTAAGCCATATCTGTTTGTGATTTGGGTAGACTTTGTCTTTTAATGCTCTAAGTGTGAGGCAGAGTACCGGTATCACATCTGCTTCCTAAATTGATAAAGATTCCGTGTAAAAACGAGCTTGAGGCACTAAGTATGCCCGTGACAACTCCAATGCATTACTTTTCTTTTCCAACATTTTGCAGAAAAGTAGGTATGTTGCACCTCATTGGAAGTCCAAACCGGGTCTTGGTTCTCTTCTATTGGCGACTCTTTAGCAGAAATAGTGGCAGTTTGCATTTTGTTTGAATCAAATTTCTTTTCGATCATTTTCAATCTACATCTCGGAGGAATAATGTGGACCTCCTCCAATATTCCTCATACTATTCCCGCACTAAATTTTTTAGCAGAAAGGCTGACATTTTGTCCTGTAACTGAACCGGAATAATGCTAGGATTCTGTTACAGGACAAGCTTGGGCCAGTGATCCCTTCAACACCGCCCAGCTTACCGTCAACTGTTCAGTTTAGAGATATTGGCGCTTCTTTCAACCTCAATTATGCTGATATTTTCAATCAGCATGATTGGAAGCATAGAGCACACTGATTTTCCCTCTGGTACCACCACCTCTAGCTCGAGTCAGACGGAAATTCGGCTTGTGATCCCTGCAGCAGTCCGACCGCCTCCGCCCCTACGACCACCGATCCCATAGCTCATAGTAAGACATGTCGCATCTTGCTTAAAAGTGAATCACGCAAGGATTTTTGCCGAATTTTTTTTAGAAAGGCAGAGAAGTTACACGTTGTTTAAAACGGAATTCCGCAAGGCTTTTCAACCTCATGATTGGAAAAACAAATTGGAATTTTGATCCCTATAACAGCTCCTCAACCTAATGATTATATATATATATATATATATATATATATATATATATATATATATATATTTATTTATTATTTATTTATTAATACCAAGATACGGTAAGCTTTAACAAGCTTGTCGCACAAAACAATTATAAAAAAGTCAATAACAATATCAATGACATAACAAAAACATACAGTAACTGAAAAACATTGGAAAAACAAAATTACTGAAACATACAATAACATACCAACTTAACTGATACATATCTGTTAATAATTGAAACCTACGAAAAAGTAAGCTTACAAAATAACTGTCACACTGTCACAAATCAGGTAATACAAAAGTAAAAATAATCTCAAATTGGATTGTGATAGGACCTAGTATAGAAATCTGTAGAGGCTAAACTACTTTTGAAAGACTTGACCGTGGTACTTGCAACTATTTCTGATGGAAGTGAATTCCAAGTCTTCCATACTCAACTAGACAAAGAGTTTTGGCCTAATCTTTTCTGTGAACATGGTGGGTAAATTTTGTGTTGGTGTTGACGGGTGCTACTGTATTCTGTAAAAATGAAAAAGTGAGTTGGGGTGATATTATCAATATTCCTAACAATGCGAAATGTATTTATTACATCGGCTCTATCACGTCTGAACTGGAGAGAAGGCAACTGTAGTCTTTGCATTCTCTGGTGGTAAGGTAGATGACTCAGGTATGGTATGAGTTTGATGGCCCTACGTTGCACTCTCTCAACCCTCTCTCTATCTCTCTTATTAAGGGGATACCATACTGATGAGCAATACTCAAGTACTGGACGTACAGTGGATACATAAAGTGAGATCAGTGAATGAAGATTAAACTTAGAAAAAGTACGGCTTAGATGTAATAATTGGTAATTAGCCTTATGGGTGATATCTGATACATGTTTATTAAATTTGAGACTTGAATCAAAACAAATCCCAAGGTCACGAACATATTCTACACTTGAAATTAATTTACCAACAACAAAGTAATGATAATGTTGAGGGAGTCTACGCAAATAGTGCACAACATTGCACTTGGTTTCATTAATGAACATAGAGTTTGCAGTACACCACTCGCCAAGAGCAACCAAATCCTCTTGAAGTAAAGAAATCTCATGTTCACTCATGACTGGCCTGTAGATTTTTACATCATCTGCAAACATTTTTATGGTCGAATTCCTAACAACGCGTGGTAAATCATTGATAAAAAGGCAGAAGAGTACTGGCCCAAGACAACTGCCTTGTAGAACTCCACTTATGACAGACATGGGTGATGACAAAGTATCACCTACTGCAACCTCTTGGGTTCTATTTGTAAGATAATCTGTTATCCATGCTATAGTTTGTGGGCCTATACCATATAGTTGACATTTGTTTATCAGAAGTGGAATGGAAATTTTCTCGAATGCTTTGGAATAGTCAATATAAATACAATCAAACAAAATACCATTATCAGCTATCAATTGAAAATCACAAATCACCTCAAGAAGTTGCGTGTTACAAGATCGTCGTCTACGGAAACCATGCTGAGCAGAATGCCACAAGTTTTTTTCCTCAAAATGTGCTTGGATTCTTGGATTCACAATTTTCTCCATTATGCGGGAAAAGATTGATGTATTTGAAATTGGTCTGTAATTATTGAAATGGGACTTTGAACCATTCTTCTACAATGGCCTAATGATAGTTCTTGTCCAAGCTGAAGGACATTTACCAGATGAGAGACAAAGATTAAAGAGATATTAGAGTGGTCCAGCAAGCACTGATGCAAGTTCACGTAACATCACATTGGAAAATCCATCAATATCTGGTGCCTTTCCCGGATCAAGATTTCGGAGTGTCAAATAAACCTGTTGGACTGTAAACTCTGAATCAACAAATTCTTTGTTAAATCTGGAGGAATAAACTGAGTGAGTGTTTTGGTGTGTGTTTGAGTAAAAACTGAACCAAATACCTTATTGAAAAGTTGTGATTTTACAAAATCATCATCTATGTGTAAAAAAGTTTCGGGATCTATAAAGGAAGTGGATGATGGGGATTGTGAAACTTGATTCCTTCTCACATATTTCCAAAATCTTTTTGGGCAACTCTGGACTGATGCTAAAACATTTGTCTCCACCTCTTCACGATTTAAACGAAGGAATATAGTTGCTCTATTTCTACCTCTTTTATAATTTAACCAAGAATCTAAGGTTTTAAATCTTAAATGATCACGCCACCTATCACCCTTTTCTTTTAGCATTTGTACAATATACCAAGGAAGGATCTGTCTATTTTTGAAAAACTGTCTACTAGTATATATTGGTACATATTGATCCTTACCTTCTATAAG